>OZ024913.1:14183216-14405716 GCA_964017125.1 Flabesymbios commensalis
GTCTACGGCCATTATAGATATGTGTTTACTCTTTCAGTGTGGGTGTCGATTTAAGATGTCAGAATCTGACGTCTTAAGTCGTTCCCCGTGCTGTGAGGGTTAACAACCAATTTCACGTCTCGGCTGTCACACAGAGATTGAACACGGCCGGTTACGATGAACACCGCGTTCAAGCCAGCTTCAAAAGACGCTGTATTAACGTTGGGCCGGCGTCGCACGACACCTGCCCAACGTTCATACAGCTCTTTTAATCGGCCGGGTATATCTCGCACCACGCATCGTCCACATCCCAGAGATTAGCATGTAAACGAAACCCACAAAATCAATTGGAATGCAGGTCGGGCAAGGTGGAAAACGTAAACTAGTCGTTGGGCCGGTGCTGGCCCAGCGTCGGCCCAATCGCTTACACTTGTGTTGTCAAAAGTGGAAGCTGATACCAGAGCAAATCTTTGAGATCCGCGGGGTGACACTTTAAACAGGGAGTTCAAATTGACCCAACAGAGTGGGAGGTTCACCTTTATTCAAACAGTGACACTATCGGGAAATCGAATATTTTTACTCCGCGTTTAACGTGATTTATGCTCTATGATGATTCTGGTACGCCCTGCGTATGCTTTTTATAGATCGGCTTGCATTTTGTGGCTCGAATATAGTAAAAATTCTACATGCCGAATGTACATGTACACTATTCTGGTTAGAGTTGACAGTAATCATTCACCTCCATATATTATGAGTGATATTGATGTCACCCATGACCATGTACTCATACTTATAAAGAAAACGAGAAGGCGTGTCTGACGGAAAAAGCCATACATATAGGAGTGAGGGAATGAATGAATTTGTGAATTGATGCTTGAATGGAAGGCTGCTTGAGTGAATATATAAATAAATGAGTGAGTGAGTGGTTTTGTTCACATACAGGCTAAACTGGGCATGAGAAGCTCATGTGAAGGGTGAGATGGAACAGATGACACTGCACTCTGGTCACGCGATTCGACATCTGTACCCTGGAAATCTGAGGCCGAGCACGCTACCTCACGGTAACGGAGGCTCCACACAATAAACTTCTCTACAAAACAGAGAAAGAAACCGAAACATCCTGCGTGACAGGCGGGCAGTTAACTACTAGACCAGGGACCACGCCCCGACGAACTTACAGGTGTGAAAACCCATCAGATTCATAGACCCCACATCCATCCACGTGCACGCGTGTTAACAATAGACACATTGATCGACCTGCCATAACACCTGAAAAAGTGCTTATCAATTACTCACTGCTCACGACGCAATCGGCGACTGGTGGATAATTTGACCGTTTAAAATCTAAGGGATGCCAGTTCATTTTTGTCGGTGTGCATTTCAGCTTTTTTTATTTACCTTGTGCTTATTGAGCACTGGTAATAGCATGTTTTTAAACATAGGGTGCACCGTCTAGGGATGAGAAACAATCAATTGTCAACTTCGCACAGTGGTCGTATTAACACCGCGACAAGTCGCTTTATGACACTCGCCTGCAGCTGACAAAAGGTCGCACAGACTGCAAACCTGCGCCGTTTCAACGTTGGGCCACCGTCGCAGACGGTTGCCCGACGTTGAAACGGCGAAGGTTTGCAGTCTCGTGGGTGGGTTTTGTGACCGGCTCAGTCATTGGGCGCCCCGTGCGTGTCACTGGCAAGCCGTAGTACTATACAGTAAAACAACCGTGACTGTCTTGGAGGGAACACGCACTCCCGCCCCAAACAAACTCCAGCGCGAGAATTGACCACGGAGGTGTCCGCCTGTGCTCAAATCCGCATTCTCCTCGTAACTCGTAGCAGATAATCTACGTATGCAACCCGTCGGATTTCCTTTGATTTATCACCGGTAGACATGTGATGCCATCAGCTGCGGTCAGTGCTTTGGATTACGCGCGCGACTTGACAAAATTTGGACGTCTACTGGAGATCATCGCAGGGATTATCGCGAAGCTGTTTTCACCAGAGCTTCCGTCACCGCCCTCCAGCACAACGGAGGATGATGACTTCTTGCATTGGCACCTGTCTTGTATTGCTCTTCCTCTTGACCTTGGGTGAGTGTTTCCGAAGAGATTGAATGCAGTTTATTACGGCTTTTCTCATGTCCACAATGACACCCTCTGGCTGCGAAGTCACTTCGCAGCTTTTCATTTGAATGTTACTGCTATGCGCCCACTATACGACGGTAGAGCACCTGACCGCCTCGACAGTCATGCATGCGTACCGGGTTCGAGCCCCGCTGAAACCAATTGCATAAAAGGTTACCTTGTTTCGTTTAGAGGTATGTTGTGCATGATGTACCAAGGCTTTTGTATTATATGCACGTGCCTTGCCCTTTTCCAGGCCGAGAGTATAAACGGCAAGTTTTTGTTACAAAATCGGCTCACATTTGCATTATTATTACTTAAAGGGACCCCTTGGGATGAGATATTTTCAATGTTGTCAATTTTGAAAATTTATTTTATATGAAGCTATATAGCCTACTGATCTTAGTTAAAAATACAAAAAAGTCAAAAAACAATTTTAAAGCACCGAAAAAGAGCGAAATAGTTGTATTTCCATGTCGTATTTTGCCATGTAAACAAAACAAGCCAGCAATATTAAGCATTTTGCATCACATATTCCCACGTATCAGACGGTAAGATCAGAGCAGTCGCCGCTAATTGGTGTCTCATAGTCAGGACACGAGAGGACACACCTGCAGCACTGATTGTCTACCCAACGCTGGGCCGATGCCATCAGCATGTGGCCCAATGCTGTGAAAACATTCAATCGTCCTTCAGGTATACAAATAGTTTGTTTGGGTTACTTCTAGTTTCATAGAAATGTTGATTAAAAATATTTTTAAAAATATGAAAATTCTGAAAAAAAAATAAAAACATGATCCGTGGGATACACTACTTCACTGCGGAAGTAAAAACGAAAATTGATGTCATCCCAAGGGGCTGCTTTAATAAAATTAACACTCTTGGTCGTCTATATTTTGATTTTCGGCTCAAATTAACGAGTCAAATCGGCTTGAACAGATTTAAGTGATACAAAGCTCGGCCTTCAAGGACAGTGAGCTAAAGCAGAGCAATGATCATTATTGAGAATTGTGAAAATATGTATGTCGGCATAATACTCCTTTTTTATAAGTGTAATTAGTAGTTATATTACGTTAGTTTCCCAAATGTCCCAGGCACAAATTTTATATAGACGTGTAGTAGGTGTATCGCACATGACAACTAGCTTTGAGAAGTGGTTTTGTGATCCCAATGTCCTTCGTGCCATGCGAATTTGTCGCTACAAGGCCTACCAGATGTCGCATTAAGGCCTACCAGAAGTCGTATCATACAAGTACAAGAAAGGAGGTTATTATAACCTCCAACAAGGAGGTTATATTATAACCTCCTTGGTACAAGTAAGGAAGTAAGCTACATAACTTGTAGGCCTACAATGCCGGCTTTGGCCACAGGCCCGGAGGTCTAAAGGGTGCCGATCGGCGACAACGATTCATTGACAAGCAAGGCTGGAAATGCTTAGGCTTTTTTAATCCAGAATACACATTTTTGACCTATGGAAATCAAAGAATAATAATTAATTCACGATAACTTTTATCTTCCCATCTCACCACAAATTTACTCAATTTACAGCGAATAACCACATAATAATGCGTTATAATCTTTGATTTTCATAGGACAAAAATGTGCCTTTTGAACTATAAAAGCCTAAGCATTTCGAGCCTTGTTGGTCAATGATTCGTTGTCGCCGATTAGCACCCTTTTGACCTCCGGGCCTGTGGCTTTGTTCTGGCTTTAGAAAAGTTTGCTGGCGAGACGAATAAATCTGCACTGTATACCGTTAGCATCGCGGTAGGTTTGCGACAGCCACGCCTGTCAGGCTGGGGTAGCTGTGGCGGTGTGACCTATGCTTAAGGAGTTCTACCACGGCAAACACGAAGCCCTGACCCAATCCTGATGTAATGTTGGCCCACCGTCTGCGACGCTGCCCCACCATCACAGCAACATTGGGTCAACGCTTTGTGCTTGCTGTGCACTGTTGGAAAATGTGTACAACTATTCTACAATACAAAGGCAAACTGCAGTAACTGCTTCCCAGCAAACACAAAACATTTGCATAACATTTATACAATGTTGGGCCAACGTCAAATACGCTGGGCCGACGTTGTATAAATGCTATACAAATGTTTTGTGCAAAATGCGCACAGTAAATAACAGCATTGTCTGCCAGTATTTTACCCTATGGTCATAAAAAAGATAATCGTGATTATCATAGCAATGCTTTTTCTTCTTGCATTACATTTTATACAGATATATTCTGATATATATGTTATTATTGATGCTGCTATCACATTAGCCAAGCACGCATTCTAAATTCCTGGGCGATAATAAAGGTTTCCGTCATTCAGTATAGGCGATAAAATATGACAACTGAATGACGGAGGGGTACAATGGAAACTGCACCGCTTTTAGAATTTGCACGAGAAAGTGAACAGGTACTGCCATGTAGGTCTCGCAGAGCAGACTTCTACGCTCTATGACAATCCTCCAGGCATGGCGACGGCAACAACACCGAATGCGGAACTGGCCTGAGGTCGGTCATAGGGAGGTTGTATTGTATATATTGATAGTGTATGGAGATCATGACATCTCTTTTCACGAGGTCACTTGTGATCACACTACCACCGCCAGCTGATGATTGATAAACAACCCGTAATGCCATAAAGTCAACCCTTATGTGTTGACACTCCTTGTTTGCAGGTATAAGCTTACAAATGGTTCTTGTTGGAATCAAAGAAATTTATACTATGTAAAGAGAACGATATAAGTCAACAGCAGTGGGTCCCAAGCTGATGACAATAGGTCGGGGGTGTCATATAGGGGGTGGGGGGTGGGGGATAGATATAGTGAATATAACTGCACTACTTTTGTGGTACGACAGAAGGAAGTCTGTAGTTAAGGTGTACCCGACTTTTTTCGAACAATGACGCTTTATACTGGCATACAAAACTAAACCACAACAACAACTTACTATTTAAGTAAGCTGCCTCATTGGCTTTGCAGAGCAGTATATATATAGGCCCTAGTGCACGATACCAGACAGGATTGCACCTCCACGCATTTGAACAGTTTGAAGCATACCACGTACACAGTCGCCAGCATCAGACTCAGCTGAGAGTCTAATACACGATGTTCATGTTTCGAGTCTACATGCGAGCTTAATGAACCACCGTGGAAGGCGCGGGAAAGAGTAAAGCCCCTTGGTCCGTCGAAATGCGCACCCCGTGAACTCGTTAGGTTCTGAGGTATATATATATCCAAATTACGTAATAAGATTGGTACAGGTCTGTAGTTCTAACGAAAGCAACTAGTTACTTTACAAATGAGTAACTGTCGTTTGCCTTTGATTTTTAAACTAGCTCAAAGAGAAGGGGTTGACCCATTACTGGGTTGACGTTGGGCCAACATTAACCTAACCCAGTAATGGATGAACGTCTCCTGTTTGCTTGTATCCTATTGTTCTGTCAAACGAAGATAAACAACAGTATCTGTTTATTTTTCAAGCAACCAGTTACATGTGTTTTCTTTGGCAGACCCAACAAACACGAGACGTTGACCCAATGCCAGTTCAATGCTGGGCCGCCGTCTAAGACGTCGGCCCAACATTGAACCGGCATTGGGTCAACATCTCGTCGTTTTTGCTGGGGACACTTTTGCCCTTATTACATGATACATACGTCGATATGGGGCATGATCTGACAAGAAATCATTGATACGTACTTATGCATTGATCTCACATTACATTATTCATGTAACAGTTTTCTTGTGTGTAAATAATCTCTTGTAACATGAGCAGGAAAATGTATATATATGCAGCATATTTATTGATTCCGACTCACTGTAGCGAGTCTGCTGATTTTGCATATTTCTGCAGCATTTAATTATGTTAATGGGGACAAATATATCGTGCCGCACAAAACAAAAACTTCAAAATCAATTGATTTGTACGAAGCCCCAGAAGCGACAGGTGCATTCTTCTTGTTATTTTTTAAATTCAATATATTTATGTCACAACTCGATATATTTAGTTTACAACTCGATATTACGAGTCGATATATTGAGTTTTTAGCTCATTATATTGAGATAAGAACTCGTTAAATTGAGTTAATAAGTCGATATATGGAGTTAAGAACTCGATATATTGAGTTAAAAAGTCAATATATTGAGAAAACATCTCGATATATTGAGTTAAGAACTCAATATATCGAGTTGTCAACTCAATATATTTAGTTCAAAAAAAGAATAATGCAAATGTAGCTTCTGGGGCTTCGTATGCAGGGTATGTACTATCTACGCTCCGATTTAACTACATGTGTAGTATGCCACCCATACTGCATTACACTTCCGTACAACAGGAACAAACGACCTTTGACGTTGAGTCTTAAAGCTGAAGCTAAAGATAAATAATACATTGAGGGACAGGATGTCTACAAAGAGTTAACTCTCGTCCTGGTACACTGTCATTTACTATTTTTCATTCATTTGAAACTGGAATTGCTGACGCAAATTCCAGCTTCACATGACGGGTTAAGTATACATCTACCAAATGTAATGATTTAATCTTAAAGTTACCTGAGAGTATGTATATGCTCTCCCATGAGAACGAGAGTTACTCAACAAACACGAGACATTGACGCAGTGTTGGTTTAATGCTGGTCCACCGTCTACGACGCTGGCCCAACATTAAACCAACATCGTTTCAACGTTTCGTTTTCCCGGGAAAGTAGACTTATCCAGTTGTCTGATGGCTGCCTGTTCTTTCCATTCTATTTCACCCCGTGTTGGTCTTACAGCTTAGCATGATAATGACACCAGTTGACTGGGTCGTGTGAAGGTCATGTTGGAGAATTCGTCCAATACTGACATTAAACAGACTTTTATACTAAGCAAATATCAAGTATGCCTTATATAAAAAAATCCTCTAAATACGTTGCTGTTGTGCGTATGGACGAGTACCTTATATAACATAATTAGCGACAGCTAATTGAGAATTTGTAGAATTCGGTAGATTTATTCAGTATATACCCTCTTGATTCAGGTTATGTGCGTTAGTAGACACATCGAAAGAATTTTCACTCACTTGAGGTTGTGGATCGCGTCAGCGAGACACAACTTCAAGTGGGTGAAAATTCAGACCCCTGGTATAGTGGTTAAATGGTCACGCCTAATGCCTGTCACATCGGCCCGTGTCGGCTCATCCATCGCTCTGGTGTTTAGGTTTCAAAGACACTAAACGTTTCTTCCCTGTCCACTCATAACGATTGCGTATTGTGGGGAGCCTCTGTGAACGAGAGATAGCACGCTCGGCGTCAGATCACCAGGGCTTGAATTTCGAATCTTTCGTCTGGAGTTCAGCTGTGTCATCTGATTCATTGCAGCATACTCAATAGGTTCTTCTGGCCCAGTTTATTATGTATGCACAAATGTGGCCTGACCGACTAAAGCCCCATTCATTCATTCATTCATTCATTCATTCATTCATTCATTCATTCATTCATTCATTCATTCATTCATTCATTCATTCATTCATTCATTCATTCATTCATTCATTCATTCATTCATTCATTCATTCATTCATTTATTTATTCATTCATTCATTCATTCATTCATTCATTCATTCATTCATTCATTCATTCATTCATTCAGTTATCATTCATTTAAAAATACATTCATTCATTCATTCACCAATACTGGGCTAATAATGTCCCACTGTCTACGACGCTGAGCCAACAGTAGTCGGTTCGTTGCATACATCATTGTCCCCGATATGACTTTTTGCTTTCCGTCCGATCTCATTGTGTTACACCCCATGCAGACAACAGGGGCGTCACCACTATCTACACCTGTTACATAACACATCATCCCTCTCTGTCAACTCCGTGTGACTGAAAATCAATGAATGGACTATACCGGGCATTTTTTTACTGATAGAGGCATGACAGGTAGACTGGTAAAACAGGTACGAGAATACGTTCATTCACACGAGATTGGGGAATGCTGTAAGATAGGGATAAATAGGAATAATCTGTAGGAATCGATCTGGTGACAGGATATGTCATTTTTCAACGTCACAGATAATGACAATAATGAATATATGGAGACACACTTTCATATCCAAGGGGACGATTTGTTTATTGACTGGAGGGTTCTGTCTATGGAGCACTTGATATCTCGTATTTTTTACATTATGCTGAATATAATATTTATATATGCGTCGTCTCATGCATTATTAAATCCTAGCGTCGATTCTACCTATTCTCTTCTGCAAAGCTAAAAGGCAGTATCTGCTTACTTGTAAAGTAAGCAAATACTGCCTTTTGGCTTTGCACGACAGTCTACCCATTGACCTCACGGTGAGTGTCGAACACTTAATAATTGACAATTGCCAAGCGTTTGTTTATGGAAATGACAATTTTTTGCATGAATTCATAAAACACTGAGCCACTGAAAAAATCCTACCTATTTCAGCACTCAGTTGGCACCAGTTACATAGGCTTACATTACCTGATTACAAGGCCCCGGTTTCACGAATCTACTTTATTCAAAATTGTCTAAACTACCAACATATGTGATAAAGTTTAAATCAGTCGATGAGCTTTAATAATCCAAGGGGACTAAAAGATTCATACAACTGTGAAATGCGCATGTGTGGGACGGTCAAGTGTTGGCCTACATTAGCCTATAGAGTACACTTTGACAGGTCAGCTGTTTCCAGACCCCCATGGTAACACAACCATCTGTGTATCAACACAAAGCCCACATAAGAGAAATGGTGAATTATTTCCTCATAGATGTCGCTCAAGTACATAGAGTTTATATGATTAGGGAACTTGCTCTTAATGCGGCCATGGGTATGAAACGCATATGGTATTATTATCTTGGCTGATAACGGTGGATGTGAGGTGATATGTCATTGTGGAATGTCCAGGGGCCACTGCTGCATTCTGGGGACCACATTGTCCTACGTATTTTGCCACTCGACTATACCATTAAATAAGCTGGTTGGTGGAACCATGGCCCGGTATTCTAAATCTATATTGATAATCACTGTATATCATTGTTATGTCATAACTTACTCCAGGCTCTTTTATATGTAGGCCTGCATCGTTAGTACATATCAACACAACACTATATGCCTATCTGTTATCCGAGCAAGCACGAGACATTGAACCAACGTTGGCTTGATGTTTGTCCACCGTCTACGATGCTAGACCGACATTAGGCCAACATTTTGTTGGGATACTAACTGTCTATGCACAAACAAAACGTAAAATAATTCTGGCACGTTAACATAATTAACTTTTTTATTTGGGTCAACGGTGTAGACATTAGCACAACTATAACTAGAAAGGTCTAGTTTTTATGTAAATAAAAAACTGGATGATTTCTCTCCTCCAGCAGCATAACCATAAAGGTTGATAGCTAAGAGATGTAGCGGCAATGGCTTTTTCAATTAATGTTATTAAATGGCTCCTGTAGACAGTAAAGAATGTGTATTAAGCGAAATTTATTATTCCGTTTTGGAACCCCGCCGATGTGCGAAACACATGTGGCTTGTCAGCACTCCCAGCAAACACGACGTTGATCCAATGCTGGTCCAATGCTTGCCCACCATCTGCGACGCTGGCCCAGCATCAAACCAGCACTGGTTCAGCGCCTCATATTTGCTGGGAGCTGGGTTCAATAGCACGCTGGTCTGGTAGTGCTTACTGCTGGCGGCGATTACAGACAGGCACAGACCTAATGTCTGTTAAATGTTGAGCCAGCGTCGCTGGTGCTGGCCAGTATCCATTCAGCCCATTCAACCCATTCTGGCGGTACCGGCATGCTGTCTGTACTGGCATGCTGTCTGTACTGGCATGATGCTTTGAACCAAAGCTGGGTTAATGTTAGTAGCCACATTTAGTAGCCACATTTAGCGTGGGTCCAAACACAACACGGTACCCCAATACTGGGCTAATGTTGGTTCAGCGTCGTAGATGGTTGGCCAGCATTAGCTCAGCATTTGGTCAACATCTCGTGTTTGACCGTCTGCACGTTAGAAAGCGCTGAACAGAAATGAATGAGAAACACAGACACACAGATTGAGACAGACATAGGGGATAGCACAGAGGTAAACCAACATGTCTCCCCCTCTGTGTACAGAGGGGAGACATAACGAGAAGAGTCTAGTTTTTTTGTAGAATAAACTGGAGATGTCTCCCCTTCAGTAGCATAACCATAAAGGTTGATAGCTAATAGATGTAGTGTAAATGGTTTTTGTAAGTAATGTTAATAAATGGCTCCTGTGGACAGTAGAGACTATGTATTTTGATGTGGTGGAACCCGTTTTTTCATATCCACAGCATCTTCACCCGCAAGGTTCGCTACTCCTGAGGCGTCGCTGTGTCAAGACTTGCTGCAGAGAAGATTATCTACAGTGACTAAATCGTCTTTAGGCTCAATCAGTTGGGCAACAGTTTTAATATTTTCACACCCGGAAATGTGCAAAACATAATGTGTCGATACTCCCAGCAAACATGAGACGTTGACCCAATGCTGGTTCAATTCTGGCCCATCGTCTGTGACGCTGCCCCAGCATAAAACCAGCACTGGTTCAACGCCTCATGCTTGCTGGGTCTGGCAGTGCAAGCCGACACCGACCCAATGTCTGCTAAATGTTGGGCCAGCGTCGCTGGTGCTGGCCATTATCTATTCGACCCTAGTCAGTAGGCCTACTTCATGCTGGTTGTACTACTGGCATGATGCTTTTAACCAAAGCTGGGTTAATGTTGGCCCGCCGTCAGTGACGCTGGCCCACATTCAGCTGTCGCCAAACACGACACAGTAACCCAATACCGGGTTAATGTCGGCTCAGCGTCGTAGACGGGAGGTCAGCATTAGCCCAGCATTGGGTCAACGTCTCGTGTTTGACCGCCTGCACGATAGGAGCGAACGCACAGACACAAAACTGATCGGACGAACTGAGCGGACAAAGGTAAACCAACATGTCCCCACCTTTTCATTGCATAATACTAGTCTAACAGTGCAACGCACGAGACCCATGTATGTGCACAGAACAAAAACTAAGGCAAACAGCAGTAACTGCTTACTTTTTAAGTGAGCAGTTACTGTTGTTGGTTGCACTATGACCGCACATCACGCCATTGTCAATGTGGAACCCACTATGAAACACCAGCTCTTGTCAAAGCAACAAGGGTGTTTTATATTGGCTTGAAAAAAAATGTCTGTTTATTGTAGAAGGAGTAGGCTATTCATGTGGATGGGCGGGGGTGTTCTATGGAGAGCGACTCAATAATGGATTTATTAAGTCAACCACATGTATCAACACTAGACACATTGCTATTAGAGGATCGCATCTGACACTTTGCAAAGTGGCAGATAAGACCCTTTAATAAAAATTTTGGCCCGTACAACGTCGTGGGACATTTCTTTAGACGATCATATCGTCGCCTCGGAGCTAAATGATCCTATCTGACACTCGTCAGAGTGGCAGATAGGATCATTTAGCTCCGAGGCGACGATATGTAAGACTTGGCCTCGATTAATCAGGTTGAAAATATTATTAGAATCGGTAACATGTCAGCCACATGATCGGATGCTCATCTCATTTTCCGCACAGTTATTGAAAAGTTATGGGCATTTATCTGACTTGGGGTCGAGATCGCTTTCAGCCACCGCCATGTTGAAAAACGTTGATTTTTCGGATAAAACAAATACAGCAATCGTGGGCTGGTCCACGGCTATGAACTGCGAATGGATTGATATGAACTTCATAAGTGTATGCACTAAAAATTACTCGCTGTTCATACCCAGCAGACACGAGACGTTGAATCAATGTCGATTTAACGTTGTTCCAGCGTCTACGACGCTGGACCAACAGTAAATCAATATTGACTCAACGTCTTGTGTCTGCTGGTAGCTTTAAACGTGTTCTTGGGCGGGGGCCCTAGGGTAGTGGTTAGCACCGCTACCTTTCACGCCAGAGTCCGGGGTTCGGTTCCCGGTCTCGGCGGTTTGAAAGAAACAAAATTGTTTCTTCCCCATCCACGTGTGAAAGTTAGTATTGTGGGGAGCCTCCGTGACCGAGAGGTAGCGTGCTCGGCCTCAGACCGCCAGGGCTCGAATTTCGAATCCTGTGTCTGGAGGACAGTGTCATCTCAATCATCTCACCATCCTCAGGAGGTTCTCCTGGCCCAGTTTAGCCTATATGTGCACAAAGGTGGCCTAAAGCCCGATTCATTTCATTTCATTTAAACGTGTTCTTTTACTCGTAGGCGTTGAGAGGGTGTCATTCACATAATTCATATCAAGGGACATTCCGCTCTCAGTGTTTGCATAAAGCCGCAGAATGCTGTGGTTTACGTTTTCACTATTTATCTAAGCCGAATGGCCCACTGAGTGAACAGCGTCCCAGCAACATAGAGACGCCGAACCAATGTTGGGGCAATGTTGGGACAGGGTCACAGACGGTGGCCCACCATTGGATCAAACTCTCACTCATTCTCTACTTAGTCTGTGAGATGAATGATCAAAAATAATTTCCCGTTAAACTTTACTCTCCGAAAATGGTAAACCGGGGCAACATGTTCCGCCATTACCAAAAAAAATATTTCGTATCCTATATCCATATCCATTACCAGTGAAATTTGCACATATGAGGTGTCTATACCCAGATTTTGATGGTCAAATAACATCATAAAGCCGGTTAAAGGAGGGTACATTTGACAGAATTGTCCTTTTGGACAATTCTGTCAGAGCTACCCGCCTATAACTAGCTTTATAATGTTATTTAGCCATCAAAACCTGGGAATAGACACCTCGTATGTGGAGATATCTATAATATTGGTCAAACAATAATACAAAATATAATATTCGGTAATGGCGTAACATTTTACCCCGGTTTTCGGATGATTTTGACAAAGGTACCCCCTCTAGATTTTTGCTAAGATGTTTATCTTTGTTTTGGTACCAAGAAACCCAATTATGAGTGGCGTTCTACCATAGATAAGGCACTTTTTGGAAATCATCCCACAGACTAACTTACTGTGCGGCAAATATGTCCAGGTTGCATTTTAGAGCTGACTACTCTGTGGGCGGCAACTGATAAGTTTGTCTGACGGAAACTTGTTAACAGGATTAACAAGCACCTGTGCGCAATGTAATCGTCGCTTAACCGTTTCACCGCTAATCACAACCTAGTAAACCCAAAAGATTTGTATAACATTGGTACAACGTCGGCTCAACGTCATCGACGTTGGGCCGATGTTGAACAAATGTTATACAAATGTTTTGTGTTTGCTGGGGATAGTCGCTTTTATCAGACAATCAAATTACTGTAATCCAATATTGGGAAAGAAATGTGTATTTAGAGATTTGCAAATGTCTGGACTTCTCTTAAACAAATGTGATAAATGTTCACCCACTTGAAGCTGTAGGTCGCGGTCCATATAGACTTGAATTGCGTAAGTCTTTTACATGCTGGGCTGCTGACGCAGCGTAGCAAGTGTACCGAAAACCTCGTTTGTCAGTTATTCCTGTATTTCTTATTTTGGACATGCATGTCTGAAAGTAAATGTCGTCCTTATTTCTCTTTTCACTAGTAAACATGGTAAATGCGCAACAAAAAATAATAATATTATAGTAAAAAGGAACTCCCGAACTCCGAGGCCCGGCTTGAGTCTGTTTGAGTCCTTTAGACGAAAAATAGGCCTAAAATTTTGTAAAAATAGCTGTATTGGTTTTCCTCATGGGCCAGAATCCTAGAATTATTGAAAGAACCAAGGAGACAAATATATCTTCAACATGTAGGCCTATTCCTTCCACCACCAACGCTGATACATGTAAGTCAGTGTACGTGTCGATACGGTGTACCTGGTACACACAATGTAGGCCTACCCACCCAATACCGGTTCAATGTTGGGCCAGCGTTGCAGCCCATTGCTGGTTCAATGCCGATCAATCGTATTCGACGCTAGCCCAACATTGAAACAGAATTGGGTGATTGTCCCGTGTTTGCTCTGACTGCCATACGGGTGATTCGTTATGCCCCAAAAGACCACTACCTGAATAACCGATACATTGGTCCAATTGTGAAATAATGATGAACCACCGTCTAAGACGCTGGGCCCACATTATTCCAACCAAAACCCTTAAAAGCTCTTAACCTCGAAAATAATCGTGAATATCTTTCTCTGAGGATTTTTTAAACACGAAATTACTTAACCTAGGGAATTCAAACGTTAGGCCTATATTGCACATGTTCATAAGGACTGGTGTACAGAAATGTCAACCGTTTCCCACACACAGCACCCCTCTTTCCCCTAAATAAGACACAAACTCAGGCAAAATAAACTTAATAGGATACCGGCCGTTGCCGGTCCTAAAAACTTACGCATTTCTAGTCTATGGCCATGTTGACATATTATGAGCATAGCAATGGGCCAGAATAAAAAAGATCATGTTGATTTTGTCGCTTTAAAAGTTCACATTTATTTGATTTGACATCATTGAGCAAACCAAGGCCTTTATTATATAAGTCGTAGGCTTCGGATTGATCGAGATAGCCATCTCGACCAATGAGAAGCCTACGATACATCGCAACTTGTACGAGAATACGGGCCCTGCGCTGACCCCATATCAGTGCAAGAACTTTCCACCCAGAAAATTATTTATTCGACATTCGACCATCTCCGACGCCGGAACAACGTTATTTCGACATTAGGGCAACGTGGCCTGGCTCCGTCCAGAACACAGGTACGGCGTATTCGCATAGAATTTTCGTTGGCACTAGCTCGTGAGAATTTATATCATTAACAATAATTGGCCTATACGTCCAGTGTTTGTGAGGTACAAGGCGAATCAAATGCCTGGGCAGGTTCTTGAGTCTCACAGTCTGTCATGCTGTGGCTAAATGAAGAGAAAACCTCACCATCATATAGGTGACTACCCACTGGGTACACGACGTTGATGCGACGTTGAATCAACGGCATTGACGTTGATTCAACGTCCCAACAACGTCGTGTACCCCGTGGGTGACCACCTATAGTTCCAACGCCATAATATAGTCTTAACCTTTTCACTACCATACATGACGGAAATTTCCGTCGTCATTCGTCAATGAACGTAACCATAAAATGACACAAATTTTCGTCAAATATATACTACATTTATGTATTTTTCGTCATTTGAAGCTGGAAATTGCGTTAGCAATTCCAGCTTCAAATGACGAAAAATAGAACTCCTACACCAGTATATCTGGATCCTGGCATGCACTCCGGCCTGGAAGTCAAAGGGTTAAAGTGACGCCACATGACAATGGTTCACACTATCCCTTAAAAATGTATCCTGTAATTTTTTTCAATTAAACTCCACATTCTGAAGATAGGTCTAATTTACGAGGCATCATGTTGTAAATTGATTGCTATGCTGCATTCTCACGAATTGTAATTTTGAAGTAAGTCCTGATAATTCTGCGGTGCAAAGCCAAATGGCGGTCACTGCTTACTTTTGAAGTAATTTTATACTGCCTATTGGCTTTGCATGGCAGAATTGTACTTTGCTATGTATTAATAACGCATCTCTCTTTCCACGAGGTCACTGTCATCTATGGGTGTTTTTTTTATTTTACCTCAACCTCTTCTCCATATCCTCGGACTTGCTATTTAATTTAGACCCCTTTTTTAGTGATATTGTCAGTCATTTATTTCTTGATGCGGCAATATGAAATTGCACAGAAGATTAGTGAGTGCTCATCGCACACTAACATGATCAGTGAAAAAAATGACAATTTGTTTTGTCCAAGTGCCCAAAACCATTATTATATTATATAGAGCACTGTTGCATGTGTATACTATACACGCGATTTAGTTGTTATCATCTCCCGTTTTGTGAGCCGTTTAAATCGCAATCGTTATTTGAATAAAATTGTTTTATGTTAAAATTGTTATAATACAGTGTGCATTTAGAGGGTAGTAGTAATACTTGTGCAAAGCCAAAAACACTTATTTTTAATGTAAGCAATTACTGCTTTTTTTGCTTCGCATACCAGAATAGAGTGCATTTAGTCGAGCAATGCAATAATTTTATGCCCTCTTTAAACGATTTGAACTTCGGGCTCAAACGGACCTTATAGGGCTCGAATCGCACAAGCTGGGCCTCAAATTAGTAGACTACATCGCGCTTCAATCTCACGCTATTTTTATTATAAAATATTATTCTAATATGCATAATTTCCTTTAGAAAGTGTTTTTCAAAAGTTTTGAGTAAGATCGTGTGAATGCACCTTAGCCCTTAAAGCACTGGAATATTTTGGTACAAACCATGGAAACCAAAGGTTTTTTTGATTTGAAATCGTCATAAATGTCTTAGTTAACTCTTTCCGCTTCATTTGAATACCTATGTTATAAATTTGTTTACTTTTCACAGGGCTGGGATCGACTTTGATTCTGACGTCTAAGGTCTGTCCCGGCGCTGTAAGGGTTAACATTACCGTCGTAAAATGGCCAATTACTCACGGTCACCCAGATTATCTAAATGATATATCATTAAGAATATACTTCTAGCCTACATACATGTACAGTATTATGATAAGGAAATCCGGGAGTCGGGGAGAGCCACACAAGTATGATATATCGTCCCCTTGGATATGAAAGGGTGTATCCGCCACTTTATCAAGTTGCAAATACATTCATTATATTAGACTGCTAGGCGGTGGCCCTGGTGTAACTGTTGAAACCGCGAGTTCGTCTGCCGCTGTTATTTTCAGGTTTAAAAGAAACTAACTTTTTTTCTTCGAAAAACTATTTTTTTTAATGTTCGTCCATGTGTCGTTGTTTCGATGTCGTGTCTTCATACAGGGTAGTTGGCTACATTCACGAGTAAATGAATATCTGGTAGGACAGAGATAGCAATGAGCACAGTTATATATTGAACTCCTAGCAATGGAAATGGTTGTAACGCTGTATGCTCCTAGGGGAGTTGAAATGGAACACAAATGAGCCAGGAGAGAAATGTGGAAATCGGCTGTAGAGTCTAAAGGATCAATCCATATCAGACTGTATCATCTCCCTTTGAAGAACAAATAATTATTATAGACTTATCGTACTCCCACAGGTACTTGTCGCCGATACAGGCACTCGCCTTCGGCTCGGCCTGTATCTAGCGACGGCGTACCGATCTCAGCCTGTATCGACCAAAAAGCAGTGCCATATGCATATCTTATCGCTAATTAATGGGATCAGATACAGCCACTTTAACCCTGAGCCACTTTAACCCTGGAGCGCTGAATTATTTTTGTATAAACCATGGAGACCATCGGGTTTTTCAATTTAAAATTACATTATATGTTTTAGTTAGCTCATTCCGCTTCATATGGATACTTACAGATCTACGACCATTATGAGTGTTTTACTCTTACAGCGCGGGGAACGACTTTAGACGTCAGAATCTGAATCTGTAATTTTCAGCGCATATTCCATGCCTACATTGTGTGCAAACACTCTCTAAAGATGTTTTTCCTCTGAAACGAATGAACAAACGAATGAAAATGTTAAATGTACGCTTTTCGCCTTTTACTTCTCGTCCAAAGCCGTCAAATTTATGTTTATAACATAGAGTTAATAACTCTATGTTTATAACAATACTTTCTAGCATTGGACATCGAATGAGTGAAGCACTATGACTCTGACCAACATTAAAACAGCATTAGATCAACGTCTCGTGTCTCCTGAGATCGACACAATACAACCACAGCGTAACTAACATTTCATTCACAATGTACACCCTCATTTTATTATCCATATCTGTTCAAACATCTCGTTACGCAACCTGATGTTTGCCAAAATATCTTCCTGTATCGGTTGACCTTCTAAACCCTAACTCCCTGCCTAATTTGGCACTTTCCCCCGGATTTGCACGATAGTTATGCTAATCTGCCTAACTACTTTGCAGTTGCAGAAAAGGGTACACTTTAGTCCATTCGCCTTACAACTGTGCCTCTTGCTTGAACATAGATTTTCACTACAACAGTCACACTTAATTTGAGTAGATCAGCGGGAGTGCTTTGAGGTACAATCGCAGGGAAAAGCATTGCACTGCCCTCCGAATGGTATCAACCCCGATCAGCGATTAAGCAATCGAAGAAGAAGAGATAATCTATGTTCTTAGCCCGCTCATAGAATATCCCCCGAGCCTCTATGTAATCATTTCGTAGATTGGGCGTTGGCATATCTGGGGGAGCGACTTCTCTGATCCGACGTAAGGTATAGTCTAGTGGGCCAGCCTCTGACCTTGCAAAATTGTCATTGACTAGTATATACTGTCTAGTACACAAAACCGGTGGGTGTATACTTCTTCGCTTTTTAAACTTATGTTTTGAGCAAGGACGTTCTATACGTATAGAACGTTCTTGTTTTGAGCATCCGAGAATCCATTTCAAGGGTTAAATTACTGCTCAGAATCAGATATAGCTGTTCAAAAAAAATAAAATTGCCGCAAAACTAAAATTTGAAATCCGAAAAACAAAGATACAGAACTTTGTACTAATTCAGATCATAGAATTGTAATATTAGTGTCTAACAATATGTTTTTGCCATTTGTGAATCATCCATTTCAGTTTTTAAGTTGACACTTAGATATGTCTGTTTGCAAAAATGGCCGTCAAAATAAATTTGAAAGCTGACAGAATAGTGATGGTTATCACAGTAGCTATGTTTCTCTGAAATTAGCAAGTTGTTTCTGGTGATCCACTAAAACATTATATTATACATCGTGATGAACATGTACATGTAAATCTTCCTGTGGGCTTATTTGTGATGAGGTTATTATATGTGGAAATATTATAATTAGCGTAAGCGACGTCGTAGATCTTCCACATTAGTATAGCCTTCATAGTGATTATGTATATATATACTGGTACTTGGAATGCGCAATAATATAAACACCGACTGATATAACAAACAGTTTATTTATTCATGTGAAATTGTCTGCTGCAGATAGGAGCGAGACAAATTCTACAGCAGCAACATGCCCAAAACACGCAAGATGTTCTAGTGTTTATATATGAGAAACTACATTACAATCACTAGACTAAAGTTACATTGTAAAAATCATAAAATTGTAGCCCTACCAATATTATCAGAATGAGACAAATTAAAAACTTTGTCTAGACTAGTAATTTGTACCTGGGAGCTGTGAGCTTAACTCACAAAAGTGTATTAAATGATTGCTATTAAAATTAGCGAATAGTAGGCCTCTATCTTTAGCAAGATGTATTGAACCCTGGACCACTGCACCTGTCAGTGGCTGTAAGAAGCCAAAATAAAAGTATATTGTCATCAAAGTGACAAAGTGAGACACCTGTCGGGCCTAGCCTAGTTTATGTTTAAGTATAATTTGGTTTGCTTCCATTGGCGTTATGTACACTACACATCCTGGTCGTATTGGTTTGTCTGTCGGTCAGCAGGATTAGTTATAGAGTAATGAACGGATTTGCATGAAACTTTTACCAGAGGTGTTTCTCATGGCAATTGAGGAACAATCCATTAAAGCCTATTTTACCTTCGCTAAGTCAATAGTTATCTTACAAATTTCTGTCAGGTTGAAAAAATGCTAGTGCCACAGATTGCCTATATATATACCAAATCTATAACTAGATTCCTCAGTATCACATCCACTTACGGCACGAAGAAGGAGTATCTGCGACGATATTTCTTCATATTTTCTAATGGTTGCTGGAATATATATAGGCCTACAGGCTCCACCGTATTATAAGGGATTGCATTATCATTGGACAATTTTGATTCTGGTTTGAATAATGGCATACCAGGAGAGAAAAAATAGAACAATTTTGACGTGAAGCGTACCTAAAATTGATCTCTAATAAAGGCTGTGCTGAAATAGTAATGACGTTACTATTTCGGCACAGCACTTTTCATTAAAACATCAGTGTCATCTGCAATCAAAGTTATTCTTGACTTGTTGTGTCATATGTACATGACCCGTTGTGTCAAAATAACATCAGCTTCTTCATGTTTGGAGACGAAGTCAGAGTCTCAGTCAGAACTTCATCATAGTCTTCTGTTACTACAATTTGGTGGTCAACTGTGTTGTGATCGAGCAAATGGCATTGAGATTTGGCCTGTCGCATATAATAACTTATTCAATTGTATTTTGTTATATGCGAAGGTGTCATTCATTTCCACACAGCTCGAGTGATAGGCCTTCTCTTAGTTGCGTAGTCCCTGCAATTGTCAAAAGCCAGATAGGCCTACAGATCATTTTTAGAAAGTTAATTTAGGACTCAATATTTGATGTTTTCGACAAGCGTGTGGACAAAGCCTTTTGTTGGCTATTCAGTTGTTCATAAAACCTTTGATACGTCGCTAATAGCAGTAGGAAAAGAATCTCAAGATCTTATTGATACCTCCACTTGAAGTTTTTTATTGAGATTGCATTTTCCAGTTGGCGTATAAAACATAGATGGTGGATAGGCGGCCAGCTGATTAGACAGAATAAATTATCTTAGGAGAACATGTAGTTTTAGACCAAGAAGCAATATATGCTAGAGTGATAGTTTTTTTAGTCAGAAATAAAGACCTGTATTTACCAGATATTATAGATATGTATATATACCTGTATATTTTACGACAAGCAATTGTCACAATGCGCTTTGATCTATTATGAAAACTGTCAGGCCA
Source organism: Flabesymbios commensalis (assembly GCA_964017125.1). Classification (NCBI taxonomy): domain Eukaryota; kingdom Metazoa; phylum Annelida; class Polychaeta; order Terebellida; family Flabelligeridae; genus Flabesymbios; species Flabesymbios commensalis. The sequence continues at coordinate 14,203,992 of OZ024913.1, forward strand.
CGGAGGTCTAATGTGAAAGTGTTATAGTTGTTCATTGTTCATATCGAATGCACAGTTAAATTTTTAGTAGGTGGTAGTAGTAGTAGAATATTGCTTAATGTCCCTTTCAGTGCAAATGTTCATTTGTAGGTGATAGGGCATGGTGGGATATTGGAAGTGTTTTCCTTCACTCACCCTATTATAAGCATGCTAAGGGGATTTGGGCATGTCTAGGAAATTAACCCGCAGATATGCCCAGATGGTCGCAGTTTCGCAATGTAACTTCTCACTGAAACACTGTGGCCTTTCAATATATGAGAGTGACTCAATTCATCCCACGTCAGAGACCTGGTGTCAAGAATCAGTGCCTGCACTACTATACCATTGAAGTTCTATCAGCAGTATGTAACTGCATGCGAAAGTTATCCTCCTCCATCTAGAGTGACACATAAGCCCTCAGTCATTGCTTGCAAGTCATTCGTGAATGTCTGTGCAACATTTATATTATTGACCCAAGTGGCAATATTGCTTGTTCGTTTTTTTGGGTATCAGATATTACCCCTTCTGGACCACGACATTTTTTCATCCATATGATAAGGGATTCTTGCACAAACTAAGCGACACTTTATATTTTTATTTCTACGTATTATGTCATACCTTGTCTTTAGTCATCTTTGTCAAGGCTTATTGAGCCATAATAAGTGTCTATATACATGATATAGCCACGTTTACATAGAAAAGGAGTTGGGTAGCTTTGCTTAACTGAACCATATTATTTACATTGCAGCGGATCGCATACCTGTGGACTTTGGTTCACAAGCCCATCCCTTTTAGGGGATTGTAACGGAATATTGGCCGTCTTTTCGGAGGTCTTCAAACTTTGGCCGTCCCATCCAAAGTTGCCCAACAGGAAAACTGGCAGTCCAAAAAAACGGCTGGACGGCTGGCTAGATGAGTCACTGCCCTATAGTGCACCCCATTATGCAACTGCAAAGGAGAGGAGGATTACAAAAACACATCATGGCTGTCACATGAACTCAATTAAATGTTTTTCTATTAGTGTCAAACATATTGTGTAACCTGTTCCCTTTCATGGTATAAAATGTCATTCATCAGCTGCTAAGATTCTTATTTCAATAAAGTTATTGCGATTTAACATTACATTGTTATTGACCTTGCCTAGGCCAAACAATCTGAAGAATGAATTTTGGTGTCCATCTTCTATCTGTGAAACAATGCTAGAAATGGACTGCTGTTGTGCATTACTATCAGAAAAGTGGTATTACTTGACATTCTGAGTCAAATGGTTCAAAAGTTAGGTTTTATTATCCGGCAGCGGCCATCTTGGCAGCAATCTTGGTGACCATCTTGGATTTCTCAGTTAGGTCAAGGATAGTCGCTTGCTATCCGCTGTGCATGATATTTATTATGGAGGTCCTAATGATTTAAAATCCACCATAATTCTTAATACAAACCATGTAAATATCTACAAAAAAGTGGTGTCACTTAACATTCTAGTTTCAATTTTTAAAATTGACGTTTTCTGTGAAATGGCGGCCATTTTGGCAGCCATCTTGAATCTGTGCACTCTAATTACAGATTAAATGCCTGAAATGGACTGCTGGTGTGCATTACTATGAGAAAAGTGGTATTACATGACATTTTAAGTCAAATAGTTCAAAAGGTAGGTTTTATCATATGGTTGTGGTCATCTTGGCGGCCATCTTGGATTTCTCGGATAGTTCCAGAAATTTTTGCTTGCTATCCGCCTGATTCTCATTATAGAGGTGCTAATTATGCGAAATCCACCGTAAAAAAAACTTTATCATTCCAAGCAGGGTATGCCTGGATGGCACCCTGACTAATATAGTTACGGTACCTTATAAATTCATTTTGTTATTACCATCTAGAGTACTGAAAATCTTGCGTACCTATGCACTAGTATGCTTAAAGTTTGAAAGGTTAACCAAAAGGAAACATCTTCTCACTTATAAAGTAAGCATATACTGCACTTTGGCTTTGCACAGCATTAAAACACACCACTACATTATTTTCTTGGTCTGACCACTACATTCTTCATTAGAAATATAGGTGGTTACCCGGTGGGTAACCACCTATATTTCCAACGCCATAATATAGTCTTAAAGTGACGCCACATGACTCGCTCCAATGGTTTACAATATCACTTAAAAATGGATCCTGTAAATTTTCATTTTTTCAATTGAACACCACACTATGAAGATAGGTCTAATTGCCGACGAATTATGTCATAAATTACTTGCTATGTTACATTCTCACGAATTGTAATTTTGAAGTAAGTTCTGATAATTCTGCGGTGCAAAGCCAAATGGCGGTCACTGCTTACTTTTGAAGTAAGTTATACTGCCTATTGGCTTTGCATGGCAGAATTGTACTTTGTTATGTATAAATAACGCATCTCTCTTTCCACCACGAGAGGGGGGGAAGGGTGTCACCTCCGCGTGGTCCCCCCTGGGCAACTTCTTAGAAGGCCAAGCACACCCAAACCTTTCATCGAACCAGGTTTTTTTTTTTTTTTTTGACGTGAAGTTTTTTGTGTTTGCTTTCCGGTGGTTTTTTCACTGAGGCTGTTATGTTTATTTTCGAATAGTTTTCAGTTTAGGTTCTTTATATATTCTTTATATATTCATATTTATATATTTTATATATTTTTTCATTGTACTTGTGGTGCCTTACAGTGCTCTCACGGATTGTGATCGCTCTGTCGTGCTAGTTCTCGATGACAGACCCGATCCCCAGCTGTGGGGGCATTGTAGGTCTACTCATAGTTCCTCTATGATTTGTTTTTTTGTGTTTGCAGTGGTTTCTCTTTGGCATCCTGGCGATGGACGGGATGTCCGAAAGAAACCAGTGCCATATAATTATTTTTTCACTTTATTGTTTTAAAGGTTTCCCTGTGGCATCCTGGCGGATAATGCAGCATGTCATAGAGAAGCCATTGCCGTACAATTAGCCTGTGGTGACTTACGGTGTCCTCACGGTTTGTGATCGCTCTGTGATGTCCTCCAATATCACAGACCTTATTACCAACTGTGGGGGCACTGTAAGTCTTTAATTTTTGAGAATGTTTTGTGGTTTCATGATGTCTCCGGCCGTACTGGCCGAAAAGTGAAGTAAAGAAGACATTTACTTACTTACTTAATGGTTTCTCTGTTCATCGTTTATGTCATTCATATTTATGTCTAAATGGGTTCACTTTTTTATTATAGTATATAGTATTATAGTATATATTATATATTTGTTTTGACAATGACACTGTTTTGACTTAGACTTGTAGTTTTTACACAATCACTTCAATTTTATAGAGATATAGTGACTTGAAAAGTCGTTCATTTTATAATCACTTCATATTTTACATTATTTATACTGATATTTTTATACCCATTAAACTGTGTTGTAGTGCAGGCGCTACAACATGTCACCAGACTCGTTACATATAGGTGCCAGGAGCATCGTCATCTTATCATAAAAAACATTTTAAACTGAATATTTTAGTACAAACATGCTTTTATTAGCTTTGTCTTTCCTTTACTACTTTAACTATACAATATGGGATATTGTAATACCTGGAATTTTCACTTAAATGGCCATACTGGCCGAAAAGTGAAGTAAAGCAAATATTTTACTTACTTACTTTCCACCACGAGGTCACTGTCATCTATAGGTGTTTTTTTTATTTAACCTCAACCTCTTCTCCACATCCTCGGAATTGCTATTTAATTTAGTGATATGGTCAGTCATTTATTTCTTGATGCGGCAATATGAAATTGCACAGAAGGTTAGTGCGTGCTCATCGCACACTAACATGATCAGTGAAAAAAATGAACAATTTGTTTTGTCCAAGTGCCCAAAATCATTATTATAATATATAGAGCACTCTTGCATGTGTATACTATACACGCGATTTAGTTGTTATCATCTCCCGTTTTGTGAGCCGTTCAAATCGCAGTTATTGAGAACGAAATGAGTGTTTAAACATCAAGATTTACAAATTTTTGGTCTCTAATTAAAGCAGATATGATTCATTTTCATCCGCTTGAAGTTGTGGGCCGCGATAGCGAGACACAACATCATGTGGGTGAAAATCTAACTAATTTAATTGAGCGCTTCAACGGGTAATAAAATTTATTTTAGGTCCTGTTAATTGAGCCATGATGGTCTGTATCCACATGTACTGAATGTCAGTCTCGTTATTTGAATAAAAATTGTTCGATGTTAAAATTGTTATAATATAGTGTGCATTTAGAGGGTAGTAGTAATACTTGTGCAAAGCCAAAAGCACTTATTTTTAAAGTAAGCAATTACTGCCTTTTTTGCTTCGCATACCAGAATGCATTTAGTCGAGAAATGCAATAATTTGATACCCTCTTTTAACGATTTGAGTTTTGGGCTCAAATAGACCTTATAGGGCTCAGATCGCCCAAGCTGGGCATCAAATTAGTACATCGCGCTTCAATCTCACGCTATTTTTATTATAATATATTATTCTAATATGCATAATGTCCTTTAGAAAGTGTTTTTCAAAAGTTTTGAGTAAGATCGTGTGAATGCACCTTAGCCCTTAAAGCACTGGGATATTTTGGTACAAATCATGGAAACCAAAAGTTTTCTTCGATTTGAAATCATCATAAATGTCTTAGTTAACTCTTTCCGCCTCATTTGAATACCTATGTTATGTGTCTGCGGCCATTATAAATATGTTAACTTTTAACAGGGCTGGGTTCGACTTTGATTCTGACGTCTAAGGTATGTCCTGGCGCTGTAAGAGTTAACATTACCGTCGTAAAATGGCCAATTACTCACGGTCACCCAGATTATCTAAATGATATATCATTAAGAATATACTTGTAGCCTACATACATGTACAGTATTATGATATTGATGCAAAATAAGGCAATCCGGGAGTTGGGGAGAGCCACAGAAGTATGATATATCGTCCCCTTTGATATGAAAGGGTGTATCCGCCACTTCACAAAGTGGCAGATACACCCTTTGATATCCATTATATTAAAGTGCTAGGCGGTGGCCCTGGTAGAACTGTTGAAACCGCGAGTTCGTCTGCCGCTGTGATTTTCAGGTTTAAAAGAAACTAACTTTTTTCCATAAAAAAATATAATTTTCTAATGTTGATCCATGTATCGTTGTTTCGATGTCGTGTCTTCATACAGGGTAATTCGCTACATTCACGAGTAAATGAATATCTGGTAGGACAGAGATAGCAATGAGCACAGTAATATATTGAACTCCTAGCAATGGAAATGGTTGTAACGCTGTATGCTCATAGGGGAGTTGAAATGGCACAAAAATGAACCAGGAGAGAAATGTGGAAATCAGCTTTAGAGTCTAAAGGCTCGCTCCATGTCAGAATGTATCATCTCCCTCTTAAGAACAAATTATACGCCTATCGATTATTACTGTGATCAGATACAGCCACTTCAACCCGTAAAACGCTGAATTATTTTTTAATGAACCATGGAGAACAAAGGGTTTTTCAATTTGAAATCATCATAAATGTCTCGGTTGGCTCTTTCTGCTTCATTTGAATACCTATGTTATGGGTCTACGAACATTGTGAATGTCTCTTACAGTTTGGAGACCGATTTTAGACGTCAGAATCTGCCGTCAAGAAACGTCAGATTCTGACGTCTAAAGTCGATCCCCGTTAACCCCTTAACCGCCAAATTATTCAATCTGAATTTTCACCCACTTGAAGTTGTGTCTCGCTGACGCGATCCACAACTTCAAGTGAGTGAAAATTAATCAGATTTGACAAAATGAAGGTCAAATGTTTTCAAATATTGCTGATTGATGTCACATTTTATCTCTAACATGTTTAAAATGTGGTACTTAATGTGTTAATAAAAAAAGAAAACCCGAATATATGCGACACCGGCGGTTAAAGGGTTAATCAAAATATCACTCAATGAGCATTGTAACTTTCCAGCGCAATTCCATTGCTTACGTTGAGTGCAAAAACTCACATATTTAACTAAGAGATATGAAAATGATATATAACTATTTTGCATGAATTGTGTTTCCTCTGAAACGAATGAACAAACGAATGAAATGTTAAATGCACGCTTTTCGCCTTTTACTTCTCGTACAAAGCCGTCAAATTTATGTTTATACCAATACTTTCTTGCATTTGCCATTGAATGAGTGAGGGACTACGACAACATTAAAACAGCATTAGATCAACGTCTCGCGTCTCCTGAGATCGGCACAATACAACCACAGCTTATCAAACATTCCATTCACAATGCTCACATTGTTTGTGGTTATCTATGTCTGAGTGAACTGTTCAAACATTCCGTTACGCAACCTGATGTTTGCCAAAATTTCTGGTCTACTTTTCAGGGACCACTATGGAAATGAGGATCACCAGACCCTTTATAGTGTCTTTTATCCCTGGTGACCAGTATGGTGGCCCTGATTGTTTTATATCATGCTTACATGTACTGTTTACTGAAATAAATCAAATCAAATCAAATTGCCAAAAAACGCTTCCTGTATCAGTTGACCTTTTTTATCAATAGCCTTGAGCTAGATACAGCACCATATAATTAGAAACCTAACATGGTTTCCATCTCGGGTCGGCTTCTATGATCTCGATCCATATGCAGTACCTTACAAATGAAATGACATCCTATTTTGGGTTAAAACATAATCTAATTCTCCAGCACGAGGAGGGGGGTTATTAAAATTTTAATGTTAAGCCCTTGAGTTATGAAAATCTTGCGTACCTACGCGTCACTATTATGTATAAGGTTTGAAAGACTAACCAAAAGGTAGCATCTTCTTACTTATAAAGTAAGTATATACTGCACTTTGGCTTTACACAGCAGTAGACTATTGTCGCTCTTCGAACTTGAAAGCGTTGAACTTTTTAAACACTTTTCATTTACCCCTCGTCTTGGCTATTGCCAGAAAGGCAGCTTATGTAAATGTTATTTTGGCCAATATCATATAGGTGGTGCCAATTTGAAGTCGATCAATCCATATTAGCCCTCAAATCGCTAAATTAAGTCATTCAAATTTTCACCCACTAGAAGTTGTGCCTCGCGACCCACAACTTCAATCGGGTAAAACAAATTCATATATTTGTTTTATTTTGGACTAAACATATGCTGATTCTTGATGTTTAAACACTCATTTAATTCCCAATAATAGTGATTTGGTCGGCTAATAGAGCAAATTAAAAACGACTGGAGTCGTGGTTAGTGCTTTGAGGGTTTACTCTTATGATAAATCAACATGAATCAATTTGACCATTGAACAGAATTTACCTGCATGGATGCAGATATACTAACAAATATGAGATGTGACGTTCGGCGGCTTTCGATATAGATAAAGATATATCTACATTATTATTCCTCCCACAACATTAAAACACACCACTACATTATTTTCTTTGTCTGACCACTACATTCTACATTGGAAATATAGGTGGTTACCCGGTGGGTAACCACCTATATTTCCAGCGCCATAATATAGTCTTAAAGTGACGCCACATGACTCGCTCCAATAGTTTACAAAATCACTTAAAAATGGATCCTGTAAATTTTCATTTTTTCAATTGAACTCCACATTATGAAGATAGGTCTAATTGCCGATGAATCATGTCATAAATTACTTGCTATGTTACATTCTCACGAATTGTATTTTTGAAGTAAGTCCTGATAATTCTGCGGTGCAAAGCCAAATGGCGGTCACTGCTTACTTTTGAAGTAAGTTTATACTGCCTATTGGCTTTGCATGGCAGAATTGTACTTTGCTATGTATAAATAACGCATCTCTCTTTCCACCACGAGGTCACTGTCATCTATAGGTGTTTTGTTTTTATTTTACCTCAATCTCTTCTCCATATCCTCGGACTTGCTATTTAATTTAGTGATATGGTCAGTCATTTATTTCTTGATGCGGCAATATGAAATTGCACAGAAGGTTAGTGCGTGCTCATCGCACACTACCATGATCAATGTAAAAAATAAACAATTTGTTTTGTCCAAGTGCCCAAAATCATTATTATATTACATAGAGCACTGTTGCATGTGTATACCTTACACGCGATTTAGTTGTTATCATCTCCCGTTTTGTGAGCCGTTCAAATCGCAGTTATTGAGAACGAAATGAGTGTTTAAACCTCAAGATTCACACATTTTTGGTCTCTAATTAAAGCAAATATGATTCATTTTCATCCGCTTGAAGTTGTGGGTCGCGATAGCGAGACACAACTTCATGTGGGTGAAAATCTAATTAATTTAATTGAGCGCTTCAACGGTTAATAATATTCATTTTAGGTCCTTTGAGCCATGATGGTCTGTATCCACATGTACTGAATGCCAGTGTCGTTATTCGAATAAAATTGTTTGATGTTAAAATTGTTATAATATAGTGTGCATTTAAAGGGTAGTGCAAAGCCAAAAGCACTTATTTTTAAAGTAAGCAATTACTGCCTTTTTTGCTTCGCATACCAGAATAGAGTGCATCTAGTCGAGCAATCCAAGTTGGGCCTCAAATTAGTACATCGCGCTTCAATCTCACGCTATTTGTATTATAATATATTATTCTAATATGCATAATTTCTTTTAGAAAGTGTTTTTCAAAAGTTTTGAGTAAGATCGTGTGAATGCACCTTAGCCCTTGAGGCACTGGGATATTTTGGTACAAACCATGGAAACCAAAGGGTTTTTTTCGATTTGAAATCATCATAAATGTCTCAGTCAACTCTTTCCGCTTCATTTGAATACCTATGTTATGTGTCTACAGCCATTATAAATATGTTTGCTTTTCACAGGGCTGGGATCGACTTTGATTCTGACGTCTAAGGTCTGTCCTGGCGCTGTAAATGTTAACATTACCGTCGTAAAATGGCCAATTACTCACGGTCACCCAGATTATCTAAATGATATATCATTAAGAATATACTTGTAGCCTACATACATGTACAGTATTATGATATTGATGCAAAATAAGGCAATCCGGTAGTTGGGGAGAGCCACAGAAGTATGATATATCGTCCCCTTTGATATGAAAGGGTGTATCCGCCACTTCACAAAGTGACAGATACACCCTTTCATATCCATTACATTAGATTGTTAGGCGGTGGCCCTGCTGTAACTGTTGAAACCGCGAGTTCGTCTGCCGCTGTGATTTTAAGGTTTAAAAGAAACTAACTTTAACTAATTTTCCAATGTTGGTTCATGTATCGTTGTTTCGATGTCGTGCCTTCATACAGGGTGATTCGCTACATTCGCGAGTAAATTAATATCTGGTAGGACAGTGATAGCAATGAGCACAGTAATATATCGAACTCCTAGCAGTGGAAATGGTTGTAACGCTGTATGCTCATATGGGAGTTGAAATGGCACAAAAATGAACCAGGAGAGAAATGTGGAAATCAGCCTTAGAGACTAAAGGCTGGCTCTATGTCAGACTGTATCCTCTCCCTTTCAAGAACAAATTATACGCCTATCGATTATTACTGTGATCAGATACAGCCACTTCAACCCTTGAAACGCTGAATTATTTTTGAATAAACCATGGATACCAAAGGGTTTTTTTCAATTTGAAATAATCATAAATGTCTTAGTTAGCTCTTTCCGCTTCATTTGAATACCTATGTTATGGGTCTACGGACTTTGTGAATGTCTTTTCTCTTACAGTGAGGAGGCCGACTTTAGACGTCAGAATCTGACGTTCACAAACGGCTGCTTCTGCGTCTAAAGTCGATCCCCGCGTTGTAAGGGTGAAACAAAATATCACTCAATGAGCATTGTAACTTTTCGGCGCAATTCCATTGCTTACGTTGAGTGCAAAAACTCACATATTTAACTATGAGATATGAGAATGATATATAACTATTTTGCATGAATTGTGTTTCCTCTGACACGAATGAACAAACGAATGAAATAATAAATGTACGTTTTTTTACGCCTTTTACTTCTCGTACAAAGCCGTCAAATTTATGTTTATACCAATACTTTTTTGTATTTGCCATTCGATGAGTGAGGCGCTACGACTCTGACCAACATTAAAACAGCATTAGATCAACGTCTCGCGTCTCCTGAGATCGGCACAATACAACCACAGCGTAACAAACATTCCATTCACAATGCTCACATTGTTTGTGGTTATCTATGTCTGAGTGAACTGTTCAAACATTCCGTTACGCAACCTGATGTTTGCCAAAATTTCTGGTCTACTTTTCAGGGACCACTATGGAAATAAGGGTCACCAGACCCTTTTTAGTGTCTTTTATCCCTGGTGACCAGTATGGTGGCCCTGATTGTTTTATATCATGCTTACATGTACTGTTTACTGAAATAAATCAAATCAAATCAAATTGCCAAAAAACGCTTCCTGTATCAGTTGACCTTTTTTATCAATAGCCTTGAGCTAGATACAGCACCATATAATTAGAAACCTAACATGGTTTCCATCTCGGGTCGGCTTCTATGATCTCGATCCATATGCAGTACCTTACAAATGAAATGACATCCTATTTTGGGTTAAAACATAATCTAATTCTCCAGCACGAGGAGGGGGGTTATTAAAATTTTAATGTTAAGCCCTTGAGTTATGAAAATCTTGCGTACCTACGCGTCACTATTATGTATAAGGTTTGAAAGACTAACCAAAAGGTAGCATCTTCTTACTTATAAAGTAAGTATATACTGCACTTTGGCTTTACACAGCAGTAGGCTATTGTCGCTCTTCGAACTTGAAAGCGTTGAACTTTTTAAACACTTTTCATTTGCGCCTCGTCTTGGCTATTGCCAGAAAGGCAGCTTATGTAAATGTTATTTTGGCCGATATCATATAGGTGGTGCCAATTTGAAGTCGATCAATCCATATTAGCCCTCAAATCGCTAAATTAAGTCATTCAAATTTTCACCCACTAGAAGTTGGGCCTCGCGACCCACAACTTAAATCGGGTAAAACAAATTCATATATTTGTTTTATTTTGGACCAAACATATGCTGATTCTTGATGTTTAAACACTCATTTCATTCCCAATAATAGTGATTTGGTCGGCTAATAGAACAAATTAAAAACGACTGGAGTCGTGGTTAGTGCTTTAAGGGTTTACTCTTATGATAAATCAACATGAATCAATTTGACCATTGAACAGAATTTACCTGCATGGATGCAGATATACTAACAAATATGAGATGTGACGTTTGGCGGCTTTCGATATAGATAAAGATATATCTACATAATTATTCCTCCCACAGCATTAAAACACACCGCTACATTATTTTCTTTGTCTGACCACTACATTCTACATTAGAAATATAGGTGGTTACCCGGTGGGTAACCACCTATATTTCCAGCGCCATAATATAGTCTTAAAGTGACGCCACATGACTCGCTCCAATGTTTTACAATATCATTAAAAATGGATCCTGTAAATTTTCCTTTTTTCAATTGAACTCCACATTATGAAGATAGGTCTAATTGCCGACGAATCATGTCATAAATTACTTGCTATGTTACATTCTCACGAATTGTATTTTGGAAGTAAGTCCTGATAATTCTGCGGTGCAAAGCCAAATGGCGGTCACTGCTTACTTTTTAAGTAAGTTTATACTGCCTATTGGCTTTGCATGGCAGAATTGTACTTTGCTATGTATAAATAACGCATCTCTCTTTCCACCACGAGGTCACTGTCATCTATAGGTGTGTTTTTTCATTTTACCTCAACCTCTTCTCCACATCCTCGGACTTGCTATTTAATTTAGTGATATGGTCAGTCATTTATTTCTTGATGCGGCAATATGAAATTGCACAGAAGGTTAGTGCGTGCACATCGCACACTAACATGATCAGTGTAAAAAATAAACAATTTGTTTTGTCCAAATGCCCAAAATCATTATTATATTAATATAGAGCACTCTTGCATGTGCATACTATACACGCGATTTAGTTGTTATCATCTCCCGTTTTGTGAGCCGTTCAAATCGCAGTTATTGAGAACGAAATGAGTGTTTAAACATCAAGATTTACAAATTTTTGGTCTCTAATTAAAGCAAATATGATTCATTTTCATCCGCTTGAAGTTGTGAGTCGCGATAGCGTGACACAACTTCATGTGGGTGAAAATCTAACCAATTAAATTGAGCGCTTCAACGGTTAATAAAATTTATTTTAGGTCCTTTTAATTGAGCCATGATGGTCTGTATCCACATGTACTGAATGTCAGTGTCGTTATTTGAATAAAATTGTTTGATGTTAAAATTGTTATAATATAGTGTGCATTAGAGGGTAGTAGTAATACTTGTGCAAAGCCAAAAGCACTTATTTTTAAAGTAAGCAATTACTGCCTTTTTTGCTTCGCATACCAGAATAGAGTGCATTTAGTCGAGCAGTGCAATAATTTGATGGCCTCTTTAAACGATTTGAGTTTCGGATTTAAATGGACCTTATAGGGCTCGAATCGCCCAAGCTGGGCCTCAAATTAGTACATCGCGCTTCAATCTCACGCAATTTTTATTATAATATATTATTCTAATATGCATAATTTCCTTTAGAAAGTGTTTTTCAAAAGTCTTGAGTAAGATCGTGTGAATGCACCTTAGCCCTTAAAGCACTGGAATATTTTGGTACAAACCATGGAAATCAAAGGTTTTTTTCGATTTGAAATCGTCATAAACGTCTTAGTTAACTCTTTCCGCTTCATTTGATTACCTATCTTATGTGTCTGCGGCCATTATAAATAGGTTTACTTTCAACAGGGCTGGGTTCGACTTTGATTCTGACGTCTAAGGTCTGTCCTGGCGCTGTAAGGGTTAACATTACCGTCGTAAAATGGCCAATTACTCACGGTCACCCAGATTATCTAAATGATATATCATTAGGAATATACTTGTAGCCTACATACATGTACAGTATTATGATATTGATGCAAAATAAGGCAATCCGGGAGTTGGGGAGAGCCACAGAAGTATGATATATCGTCCCCTTTGATATGAAAGGGTGTATCCGCCACTTCACAAAGTGACAGATACACCCTTTGATATCCATTACATTAGATTGTTAGGCGGTGGCCCTGCTGTAACTGTTGAAACCGCGAGTTCGTCTGCCGCTGTGATTTTAAGGTTTAAAAGAAGCTAACTTTGACTAGTTTTCCAATGTTGGTTCATGTATCGTTGTTTCGATGTCGTGTCTTCATACAGGGTGATTCGCGAGTAAATGAATATCTGGTAGGACAGATATAGCAATGAGCACAGTAATATATTGAACTCCTAGCAATGGAAATGGTTGTAACGCTGTATGCTCATAGGGGAGTTGAAATGGCACAAAAATGAACCAGGGGAGAAATGTGGAAATCAGCTTTAGAGTCTAAAGGCTGGCTCTATGTCAGACTGTATCATCTCCCTCTTAAGAACAAATTATACGCCTATCGATTATTACTGTGATCAGATACAGCCACTTCAACCCTTAAAACGCTGATTATTTTTGAATAAACCATGGAGACCAAAGGGTTTTTCAATTTGAAATCATTATAAATGTCTTAGTTAGCTCTTTCCGCTTCATTTGAATACCTATGTTATGGGTCTACGAACATTGTGAATGTCTCTTACAGTTTGGCTACCGATTTTAGACGTCAGAATCTGACGTCAACAAACGTCAGATTCTGACGTTTAAAGTCGATCCCCGTTAACCCCTTAACCGCCGAATTATTCAATCTGAATTTTCACCCACTTGAAGTTGTGTCTCGCTGACGCGATCCACAACTTCAAGTGAGTGAAAATTAATCAGATTTGACAAAATGAAGGTCAAATGTTGTCAAATATTGCTGATTGATGTCACATTTTATCTCTAACATGTTTAAAATGTGGTACTTAATGTGTTAATAAAAAAAGAAAACCCGAATATATGCGACACCGGCGGTTAAAGGGTTAATCAAAATATCACTCAATGAGCATTGTAACTTTTCGGCGCAATTCCATTGCTTACGTTGAGTGCAAAAACTCACATATTTAACTGCGAGATATGAGAATGATATATAACTACTTTGCATGAATTGTGTTTCCTCTGACACGAATGAACAAACGAATGAAATATTAAATGTACGTTTTTCGCCTTTTACTTCTTGTACAAAGTCGTCAAATTTATGTTTATACCAATACTTTCTTGTATTTGCCATTGAATGAGTGAGGCGCTACGACTCTGAACAACATTAAAACAGCATTAGATCAACGTCTCGCGTCTCCTGAGATCGGCACAATACAGCCACAGCGTAACAAACATTCCATTTACAATGCTCACATTGTTTGTGGTTATCTATGTCTGAGTGAACTGTTCAAACATTCCGTTACGCAACCTGATGTTTGCCAAAATTTCTGGTCTACTTTTCAGGGACCACTATGGAAATAAGGGTCACCAGACCCTTTATAGTGTCTTTTATCCCTGGTGACCAGTATGGTGGCCCTGATTGTTTTATATCATGCTTACATGTACTGTTTAGTGAAATAAATCAAATCAAATCAAATTGCCAAAAAACGCTTCCTGTATCAGTTGAACTTTTTTATCAATAGCCTTGAGCTAGATACAGCACCATATAATTAGAAACCTAACATGGTTTCCATCTCGGGTCGGCTTCTATGATCTCGATCCATATGCAGTACCTTACAAATGAAATGACATCCTATTTTGGGTTAAAACATAATCTAATTCTCCAGCACGAGGAGGGGGGTTATTAAAATTTTAATGTTAAGCCCTTGAGTTATGAAAATCTTGCGTACCTACGCGTCACTATTATGTATAAGGTTTGAAAGACTAACCAAAAGGTAGCATCTTCTTACTTATAAAGTAAGTATATACTGCACTTTGGCTTTACACAGCAGTAGGCTATTGTCGCTCTTTGAACTTGAAATCGTTGAACTTTTTAAACACTTTTCATTGGCCCTCGTCTTGGCTATTGTCAGAAAGGCAGCTTATGTAACTGTTATTTTGGCCAATATCATATAGGTGGTGCCAATTTGAAGTCGATCAATTCATATTAGCCCTCAAATCGCTAAATTAAGTCATTCAAATTTTCACCCACTAGAAGTTGTGCCTCGCGACCCACAACTTCAATCGGGTAAAACAAATTCATATATTTGTTTTATTTTGGACCAAACATATGCTGATTCTTGATGTTTAAACACTCATTTCATTCCCAATAATAGTGATTTGGTCGGCTAATAGAACAAATTAAAAACGACTGGAGTCGTGGTTAGTGCTTTAAGGGTTTACTCTTATGATAAATCAACATGAATCAATTTGACCACTGAACAGAATTTGACTGCATGGATGCAGATATACTAACAAATATGAGATGTGACGTTCGGCGGCTTTCGATATAGATAAAGATATATCTACATAATTATTCCTCCCACAGCATTAAAACACACCACTACATTATTTTCTTTGTCTGACCACTACATTCTACATTGGAAATATAGGTGGTTACCCTGTGGGTAACCACCTATATTTCCAACGCCATAATATAGTCTTAAAGTGACGCCACATGACTCGCTCCAATGGTTTACAATATCACTTAAAAATGGATCCTGTAAATTTTCATTTTTTCAATTGAACTCCACATTATGAAGATAGGTCTAATTACCGACGAATCATGTCATAAATTACTTGCTATGTTACATTCTCACGAATTGTAATTTTGAAGTAAGTTCTTATAATTCTGCGGTGCAAAGCCAAATGGCGGTCACTGCTTACTTTTGAAGTAAGTTATACTGCCTATTGGCTTTGCATGGCAGAATTGTACTTTGCTATGTATAAATAACGCATCTCTCTTTCCACCACGAGGTCACTGTCATCTATAGGTGTGTTTTTTCATTTTACCTCAACCTCTTCTCCACATCCTCGGACTTGCTATTTAATTTAGACCCCTTTTTTAGTGATATGGTCAGTCATTTATTTCTTGATGCGGCAATATTAAATTGCACAGAAGGTTAGTGCGTGCACATCGCACACTAACATGATCAGTGTAAAAAATAAACAATTTTTTTTGTCCAAGTGCCCAAAATCATTAATATATTAATATAGAGCACTCTTGCATGTGTATACTATACACGCGATTTAGTTGTTATCATCTCCCGTTTTGTGAGCCGTTCAAATCGCAGTTATTGAGAACGAAATGAGTGTTTAAACATCAAGATTTACAAATATTTGGTCTCTAATTAAAGCAAATATGATTCATTTTCATCCGCTTGAAGTTGTGAGTCGCGATAGCGAGACACAACTTCATGTGGGTGAAAATCTAACTAAGTTAATTGAGCGCTTCAACGGTTAATAATATTCATTTTAGGTCCTTTGAGCCATGATGGTCTGTATCCACATGTACTGAATGCCAGTGTCGTTATTTGAATAAAATTGTTTGATGTTAAAATTGTTATAATATAGTGTGCATTTAGAGGGTAGTAGTAATACTTGTGCAAAGCCAAAAGCACTTATTTTTAAAGTAAGCAATTACTGCCTTTTTTGCTTCGCATACCAGAATGCATTTAGTCGAGAAATGCAATAATTTGATACCCTCTTTTAACGATTTGAGTTTTGGGCTCAAATGGACCTTATAGGGCTCAGATCGCCCAAGCTGGGCCTCAAATTAGTACATCGCGCTTCAATCTCACGCTATTTTTATTATAATATATTATTCTAATATGCATAATTTCCTTTAGAAAGTGTTTATCAAAAGTTTTGAGTAAGATCGTGTGAATGCACCTTAGTCCTTAAAGCACTGGGATATTTTGGTACAAATCATGGAAACCAAAAGTTTTTTTCGATTTGAAATCATCATAAATGTCTTAGTTAACTCTTTCCGCCTCATTTGAATACCTATGTTATGTGTCTGCGGCCATTATAAATATGTTTACTTTTAACAGGGCTGGGTTCGACTTTGATTCTGACGTCTAAGGTCTGTCCTGGCGCTGTAAGAGTTAACATTACCGTCGTAAAATGGCCAATTACTCACGGTCACCCAGATTATCTAAATGATATATCATTAAGAATATACTTGTAGCCTACATACATGTACAGTATTATGATATTGATGCAAAATAAGGCAATCCGGGAGTTGGGGAGAGCCACACAAGTATGATATATCGTCCCCTTTGATATGAAAGGGTGTATCCGCCACTTCACAAAGTGGCAGATACACCCTTTGATATCCATTATATTAAAGTGCTATGCGGTGGCCCTGGTGGAACTGTTGAATCCGCGAGTTCGTCTGCCGCTGTGATTTTCAGGTTTAAAAGAAACTAACTTTTTTCCATGAAAAAATATAATTTTCTAATGTTGATCCATGTATCGTTGTTTCGATGTCGTGTCTTCATACAGGGTAATTCGCTACATTCACGAGTAAATGAATATCTGGTAGGACAGAGATAGCAATGAGCACAGTAATATATTGAACTCCTAGCAATAGAAATGGTTGTAACGCTGTATGCTCATAGGGGAGTTGAAGTGGCACAAAAATGAACCAGGAGATAAATGTGGAAATCAGCTTTAGAGACTAAACATGCTAAAGGCTCGCTCTATGTCAGACTGTATCTTCTCCCTTTCAAGAACAAATTATACGCCTATCGATTATTACTGTGATCAGATACAGCCACTTCAACCTTTAAAACGTTGAATTATTTTTAATGAACCATAGAGACCAAAGGGTTTTTCAATTTGATATCATCATAAATGTCTTAGTTAGCTCTTTCCGCTTCATTTGAATACCTATGTTATGGGTCTACGAACATTGTGAATGTCTCTTACAGTTTGGAGACCGATTTTAGACGTCAGAATCTGCCGTCAACAAACGTCAGATTCTGACGTCTAAAGTCGATCCCCGTTAACCCCTTAACCGCCGAATTATTCAATCTGAATTTTCACCCACTTGAAGTTGTGTCTCGCTGACGCGATCCACAACTTCAAGTGAGTGAAAATTAATCAGATTTGACAAAATGAAGGTCAAATGTTTTCAAATATTGCTGATTGATGTCACATTTTATCTCTAACATGTTTAAAATGTGGTACTTAATGTGTTAATAAAAAAAGAAAACCCGAATATATGCGACACCGGCGGTTAAAGGGTTAATAAAAATATCACTCAATGAGCATTGTAACTTTTCGGCGCAATTCCATTGCTTACGTTGAGTGCAAAAACTCACATATTTAATTATGCGATATGAGAATGATATATAACTACTTTGCATGAATTGTGTTTCCTCTGACACGAATGAACAAACGAATGAAATATTAAATGTACGTTTTTCTCCTTTTACTTCTCGTACAAAGCCGTCAAATTTATGTTTATACCAATATTTTTTTGTATTTGCCATTGAATGAGTGAGGCGCTACGACTCTGACCAACATTAAAACAGCATTAGATCATCGTCTCGCGTCTCCTGAGATCGGCACAATACAACCACAGCGTAACAAACATTCCATTCACAATGCTCACATTGTTTGTGGTTATCTATGTCTGAGTGAACTGTTCAAACATTCCGTTACGCAACCTGATGTTTGCCAAAATTTCTGGTCTACTTTTCAGGGACCACTATGGAAATAAGGGTCACCAGACCCTTTATAGTGTCTTTTATCCCTGGTGACCAGTATGGTGGCCCTGATTGTTTTATATCATGCTTACATGTACTGTTTACTGAAATAAATCAAATCAAATCAAATTGCCAAAAAACGCTTCCTGTATCAGTTGACCTTTTTTATCAATAGCCTTGAGCACCATATAATTAGAAACCTAACATGGTTTCCATCTCGGGTCGGCTTCTATGATCTCGATCCATATGCAGTACCTTACAAATGAAATGACATCCTATTTTGGGTTAAAACATAATCTAATTCTCCAGCACGAGGAGGGGGGTTATTAAAATTTTAATGCTAAGCCCTTGAGTTATGAAAATCTTGCGTACCTACGCGTCACTGTTATGTATAAGGTTTGAAAGACTAACCAAAAGGTATCATCTTCTTACTTATAAAGTAAGTATGTACTGCACTTTGGCTTTACACAGCAGTAGGCTATTGTCGCTCTTCGAACTTGAAAGCGTTGAACTTTTTAAACACTTTTCATTTGCCCCTCGTCTTGGCTATTGCCAGAAAGGCAGCTTATGTAAATGTTATTTTGGCCAATATCATATAGGTGGTGCCAATTTGAAGTCGATCAATCCATATTAGCTCTCAAATCGCTAAATTAAGTCATTCAAATTTTCACCCACTAGAAGTTGTGCCTCGCGACCCACAACTTCAATCGGGTAAAACAAATTCATATATTTGTTTTATTTTGGACCAAACATATGCTGATTCTTGATATTTAAACACTCATTTCATTCCCAATAATAGTGATTTGGTCGGCTAATAGAACAAATTAAAAACGACTGGAGTCGTGGTTAGTGCTTTAAGGGTTTACTCTTATGATAAATCAACATGAATCAATTTGACCATTGAACAGAATTTACCTGCATGGATGCAGATATACTAACAAATATGAGATGTGACGTTTGACGGCTTTCGATATAGATAAAGATATATCTGCATAATTATTTCTCCCACAGCATTAAAACACACCACTACATTATTTTCTTTGTCTGACCACTACATTCTACATTGGAAATATAGGTGGTTACCCGGTGGGTAACCACCTATATTTCCAGCGCCATAATATAGTCTTAAAGTGACGCCACATGACTCGCTCCAATGGTTTACAATATCACTTAAAAATGGATCCTGTAAATTTTCATTTTTTCAATTGAACTCCACATTATGAAGATAGGTATAATTGCCGACGAATCATGTCATAAATTACTTGCTATGTTACATTCTCACGAATTGTATTTTTGAAGTAAGTCCTGATAATTCTGCGGTGCAAAGCCAAATGGCGGTCACTGCTTACTTTTGAAGTAAGTTTATACTGCCTATTGGCTTTGCATGGCAGAATTGTACTTTGCTATGTATAAATAACGCATCTCTCTTTCCACCACGAGGTCACTGTCATCTATAGGTGTGTTTTTTTCTTTTACCTCAACCTCTTCTCCATATCCTCGGACTTGCTATTTAATTTAGTGATATGGTCAGTCATTTATTTCTTGATGCGGCAATATGAAATTGCACAGAAGGTTAGTGCGTGCACATCGCACACTAACATGAGCAGTGAAAAAAATAAACAATTTGTTTTGTCCAAGTGCCCAAAATCATTATTATATTACATAGAGCACTGTTGCATGTGTATACTATACACGCGATTTAGTTGTTATCATCTCCCGTTTTGTGAGCCGTTCAAATCGCTGTTATTGAGAACGAAATGAGTGTTTAAACATCAAGATTTACAAATTTTTGGTCTCTAATTAAAGCAAATATGATTCATTTTCATCCGCTTGAAGTTGTGGGTCGCGATAGCGAGACACAACTTCATGTGGGTGAAAATCTAACTAATTTAATTGAGCGCTTCAACGGTTAATAATATTCATTTTAGGTCCTTTGAGCCATGATGGTCTGTATCCACATGTACTGAATGCCAGTGTCGTTATTGAATAAAATTGTTTGATGTTAAAATTGTTATAATATAGTGTGCATTTAGAGGGTAGTAGTAATACTTGTGCAAAGCCAAAAGCACTTATTTTTAATGTAAGCAATTACTGCCTTTTTGCTTCGCATACCAGAATAGAGTGCATTTAGTCGAGCAATGCAATAATTTGATGGCCTCTTTAAACGATTTGAGTTTCGGATTCAAATGGACCTTATAAGGCTCGAATCGCCCAAGCTGAGCCTCAAAATAGTACATCGCGCTTCAATCTCACGCAATTTTTATTATAATATATTATTCTAATATGCCTAATTTCCTTTAGAAAGTGTTTTTCAAAAGTTTTGAGTAAGATCGTCTGAATGCACCTTAGCCCTTGAGGCACTGGGATATTTTGGTACAAACCATGGAAATCAAAGTTTTTTTTCGATTTGAAATCGTCATAAACGTCTTAGTTAACTCTTTCCGCTTCATTTGAATACCTATGTTATAAATAGGTTTACTTTTCACAGGGCTGGAATCGACTTTGATTCTGACGTCTAAGGTCTGTCCTGGCGCTGTAAGGGTTAACATTACCGTCGTAAAATGGCTAATTACTCACGGTCACCCAGATTATCTAAATGATATATCATTAAGAATATACTTGTAGCCTACATACATGTACAGTATTATGATATTGATGCAAAAGAAGGCAATCCGGGAGTTGGGGAGAGCCACAGAAGTATGATATATCGTCCCCTTTGCTATGAAAGGGTGTATCCGCCACTTCACAAAGTGGCAGATACACCCTTTCATATCCATTGTATTAGACTGTTAGGCGGTGGCCCTGGTGTAACTGTTGAAACCACGAGCTCGTCTGCCGCTGTGATTTTAAGGTTTAAAAGAAACTAACTTTAACTAATTTTCCAATGTTGGTTCATGTATCGTTGTTTCGATGTCATCCTATATGTCTTAGTTAGCTCTTTCCGCTTCATTTGAATACCTATGTTATGGGTCTACGGACATTGTGAATGTCTTTTCTCTTCAGTGAGGAGGCCGACTTTAGACGTCAGAATCTGACGTTCACAAACGGCTGCTTCTGCGTCTAAAGTCGATCTCCGTGTTGTAATGGTGAAACAAAAAACTTTTCGGCGCAATTCCATTGCTTACGTTGAGTGCAAAAACTCACATATTTAACTATGAGATATGAGAATGATATATAACTATTTTGCATGAATTGTGTTTCCTCTGACACGAATGAACAAACGAATGAAATATTAAATGTACGTTTTTCGCCTTTTACTTCTTGTACAAAGCCGTCAAATTTATGTTTATACCAATACTTTCTTGTATTTGCCATTGAATGAGTGAGGCGCTACGACTCTGACCAACATTAAAACAGGATTAGATCAACGTCTCGCGTCTCCTGAGATCGGCACAATACAACCACAGCGTATCAATCATTCCATTCACAATGCTCACACTGTTTGTGGTTATCTATGTCTGAGTGAACTGTTCAAACATTCCGTTACGCAACCTGATGTTTGCCAAAATTTCCGGTCTACTTTTCAGGGACCACTATGGAAATAAGGGTCACCAGACCCTTTATAGTGTCTTTTATCCCTGGTGACCAGTATGGTGGCCCTGATTGTTTTATATCATGCTTACATGTACTGTTTAATGAAATAAATCAAATCAAATCAAATTGCCAAAATGTCTTCCTGTATCAGTTGACCTTTTTTATCAATAGCCTTGAGCTACATACAGCACCATCTAATTAGAAACCTAACATGGTTTCCATCTCGGGTCGGCTTCTATGATCTCGATCCATATGCGGTACCTTACAAATGAAATGACATCCTATTTTGGGTTAAAACATAATCTAATTCCCCAGCACGAGGAGGGGTTTTTTTAAAATCGTAATATTAGACCCTTGAGTTATGAAAATCTTGCGTATCTATACGCGTCACTAGTATGTATAAGGTTTGAAAGGTTTAGCTAAAAGGCAGCATCTTGTTACTTATAAAGTAAGTATATACTGCACTTTGACTTTCCACAGCAGTAGGCTAATGTCGCTCCCTGAACCTAAAAGCGTTAAACTTTTTAAACATTTCTCATTAGCATGTCGCGTCGGCTATCGCCAGAAAGGTAGCATACGTAAATATTATTTTGGCCAGCATCATATTGGTGGTGCCAATTTGTAGTCGATCAATCACTATAAGCCCTTATATGGCTAAATTACATCTTCCTTAGCGAGTTACCTTACCCGCAAGCCTGTGGTAGTACTCGCGTAAAACTGGCCACTCGAAGTTGTGCCTCGCTGCCGCAACCCACAAACTTCAAATAGGTCAAACAGATTCATATATTTGTTTAATTTGAGACCAAACATATGCATATTTTGATGTTTAAACACTCATTTCATTCACAATAACATAGATTAGGTCAGCTAATAAAACATATTAAAAACGACTGGAGTCGTGGTTAGCGCTTTAAGGCTTTACTCTTATAATAAATCAATGCGACCATTGAACAGAATTTGTCTGCATGGATGCAGATATACTAACAAATATGAGATGTGACGTTCGGCGGCTTTCGATATAGATAAAGATATATCTAAATGATTATTCCTATACGCTGAATATTTTACTTTTATTTAAGTAGGCTACTTAGAAGAGACATGACACCAAACGTTCATTCTACAACACGTTTCTTATTTAATTTGACGACTCAAGCAACCCAACTGAGAGTTGTTATGAAGACGTTTTTGAGTCGGGCTAACACCCTATGCAGTTGGCGCCACCTTGAACCGCTAGCTGTCTCGTCACGTGAGAGCCACCCAGCAAACATGAGACGTTGGCCCAGCGTTGGCTTACTGTTGGACAAACATCGTAGACGTTGGGCCAACAGTGAGCAAATGTTGGACCAGCGTCTCATGTTTGCTGGGCAGAGTATTTAGCACAACCTATATTTATCTTGTACACGGTGGTGCCCATCATCATCATAGGTAATTTATTTAATTAAGATAATTAGTATATCACCACACACATTTAGCGCATATTATAATAATTGAGCCGCCCGTCTATACTTTAATCATTTGTGACCTCACACAACATGTACAAACTTTTTTGTATATTTTCATCAGTCATTCATTAAAGGGACTGGCCCAGGCTAAAATCATCATTTTATTTTGGCTTCTTAATATGACTATATTATTTCTGGTTTTAGCGCGGGAAACAAAAATTATGTATAGTATATTTTTATTTAATTTCAGTGTAATTACTATGTATATAAATTTTATCCTGGATGTCGAACTTAGTTAGGGTGCTTGTCATCTGTATTCGACATCCTGATTTACATAATTTTACTTATAATTGCATATTTGTACGATTGTATAAAGCCATTATAAATAAATAAATAAATAAATAAATTTGTTTCGTTGGTTGATTCGTCCGTCTGTTCATTCTGCATGCCATGATTGCTAGTTCCTTCCTCCTGTCTTTCTTTCTTTTTTTTTCTTTCTTTCTTTCTTTCTTTCTTTCTTTTTTTGTTTCTTTCTTTCTTTCTCTCTTTCTTCTTTCTTTCTTTCTTTCTTTCTTTCTTTCTATCTATCTTTCTTTCATTCATTCATTCATTCATTCATTCATTCATTCATTCATTCATTCATTCATTCATTCATTCGCTCGTTAGGTCGTTTGTTCTTCCACTTAATCGCGCGTAGTTTTGTTCGTTCCCTCCCGTTTTCGCTTGCTCGTACGCTCGCTCGTTCCTTTTATTCGTTTGTGTACGTACGTATGCAACTTACGTATTTAGATTGCTCGTGGTTTATTTTTTTCCGTCGCAGGTGACACCGTAGTGCAAGCGTACGCGAAGCTCAAGCCAAACATAATCACCTAATGATTCACCCGTCGACTGTATTCTGAAAAAGTAGGAGTTTGTTTAAAACCTTTTCAAGCCTGAATTTACCATAGTCATTTTCATCCACTAAAGTCGCGAATTGCTGTCGCAATTCTCGAGACTTGTAGTAGATGAAGATGATTTGATGTGGTTTGAAAAAAATAAAAATTGCCATGTATTGATAAACCAGTTTCATGTGAATTTTCGTTCTAAAAAAACCTAGTTGGAGGAAAATTAAGTCTGTTTTCATTGATGTAAAATGATGCTTTAATGCTTTGTGAGGGTTTAAAGGGTTAATAGCTTATGAATAATCACGGAATTTTAATTAACATACCATGTTCATGTCTCTCCAGAAAACCGGTCCTGATATCTGAGAGATGATAATTATTCATTAAAATGACCCCCCCCCCCCCCCAGACACACACAAACGTATGTAATAAACTTCAATGATTTAAGATTTGGCAAACGTGTAGTATATTTATGCCGTTCGTGCAAAGGCGAACAGCAGTAACTGCTCACTTTTCAAGTAAGCAGTTACTGCTGTTTGCCTTTGTTATGCCAGCGCTGCCATGCGAAGACAAACAGCAGTAGCTGCTTATTTTTCAAGTAAGTAGTTACTGCTGTTTGGCCTAGTTATGCCAGCGCTGCCATGCAATCACAAACAGCAGTAGCTGCTTATTTTTCAAGTAAGCAGTTACTGCTGTTTGCTTTTGCCGTGTGGATTTATGGGTAGTGTTTACCCCGGCGTATCAAACGGGGACAAAATTAACAAATTAATAAGGGGTAATAAGCGTGTGGTTATGGCGGACCGTCGCGGGGGTGGAGGAGGGGGGCGGGGCATACCTCTTTACCCTGGGACACCCCCACCCCCCAACGTTATCAGGTTATGGCGTGTGATATGCTCATCTGCAGCGGACAATTATACTGCTCTGCAAAGCCAAAAGGCTTTAACTTTTCACTAGATAAGTAAGCAGTTACTGCCTTTTGGCTTTGCACGGCGGTATAATCCGCCATGCCCTTGAAATAGCTTATATCGTTCAAATGTATCGTGCTGTCCTATGAAGACAAACAGATATCTGTTTACTTGAAAAATAAGGAGTTACCATTGTTTACCTTTCCAATTCAACAGACTTGAATATTGTACCAAGATTATTATCTCGTCGTCTTGTACTTAGTGGACCTCTGGATGCTTTGATCTCACCCATTATAATGTGTTTTCAACCCTTTTAGCGCGGGACGGACTTTAGACGTCAGAATCTGACGTCTATTGACGTCAGATCCTGACATCTAACGCCGTTCCCCGCACTGAAAGAGTTAAACATTTATAATGGGCGTATACCCATAACATAGGTATTCAAATGAAGCGGAAAGAGCTGACTAAGACATTTATGATCTTTAAAAATTGAATAAAAAAACTTTTGTCTCTTGGTTTATGTATTTGATTTGATTTGATTTATTCAGCAAACATGAAACATAGCATACATGGTAATTATAATTTATTAAAATAATAAAAACCGGCAGCCACCATGCCTGGTCACCAGGGATAATACACACTGGAAAGTTTCCTGGTGAGGTGTACTTATTTCCACAGCGGTCTCAATAAACAGTGAAACCAGGATGGTGTCAAACAAGTATTTAAAGCATGGATGAAACTCGGATAAAGAGGCTTGCCTACTATAAAAAGTACATGAAATGCTGAAAAAATTAACGTTCGCGGACGATTTGAATGTACCATATGTAGGATGAACCTTCCGACTTGACCTACTCAGAATGTTTGGGAAACCACATGTCATGTGCGACACAAAATGTAAAAATATTGCAGCGCCTTTAGGGGTTAGTGGTGTTTGTTAAGAGATTTGAGAGATTTTTTATGACCACATTACCCATATTACTTTCTTTTTCGCCCTATGTTCAAGACGATTCTCACCGTGAGTTACGATGTATTCACGTTTAAAAAATTCCCTCCACTCGTGTGACGATAAATTTGAAGATATAGAGTGACGAGTTTATTAGAATGGTTTACCCCTTAGTTGTTTTATTTATATTATAACTTTTAATGTCACAAATAAAGATAAGTCCACTGTTTACTGACAACTTATTTATGAAAAGTTACTACTGATTATATTGCACACAAATCCAGAATTTAAATGCATCGCTGTATCTAGGGTCCCCGGATCAACAATCGATGTAAAATAGCCGAATTGTACTTAGGCCTCCATTTATGTCACCAATAATTTTGCTGATTTGCCTTATAAACTTCGTGTACAATATCACGGATTTGTCGTGAATAAATATATGTTTATATATCGAGTGTTTTCCACCATGCAACCCATATAGTACCATAGCAAAACAACATAATTGTGGGCATTTTACTAATTAAAGTGATATTTTAAGAGGACGTAGTACGTATCTGTGATTCCATACAATTTCAGATGGCCCCCTTTAATAATAATCTCAATGGGATGCCATTGGTTTCTGGACATTTTCCACAATAAAATATCATGATCAGTGAACCGAACTTAATAGGGATATGCACGTACATACCAGCAGACACGAAACATTGAGCCAATGTTGGGTTAATGCTGGCCCAGCGTCGAAGACGCTGGGCCAACAATAACCCAACATTGGCACGATGCTTCGTGTTTGCTGGAATAGTACTGCAGCAAGCAATAAAAAGTACAATAATGTACAATAATGTATACATACCATAACATAGTTAAATGCTGTGCAAAGCATCTTTGGCTTTGCAAGGTAGATAAGTACCGGAACACTGAATTATTGCCAAAATTTCACCACTTGATTTTTTGGGCTGTTCTATATTTTCACTTTAGTTGTGTTAACCCTTTCACCGCGGGGATCGACATTAGACGTCAGAATCTGACGTCTGTAGACGTCAGACTTTGACGTCTGAAATAGATTCTCACATTGTAAGAATAAAAATATTTGTAACTGGCGTTGACCCATCATATAGGTATTCAAATGAAGCGGAAATGCTAACTACGGCTTTTATGATGATTTCAAAATGAAAAAAAACCTTGGACTCCCCTAGTTTATACAAAAATATTTCCGCGTTTCAAGGGTTAAAGTTCATTCATGGAAACGCGATACACTCAGCCAGAATCCGATACGTTGGCACAACATCCATTCAGCGTTGGCACAACATCAGCTGTTGAGGCTGGGATTATACGGTCCATCACACCTGATTTAACCCGATGACATTGAACATTATGGCTGTAGAATACGTGCTTTTCTAATATATTTTTATGCCACCCTATTTTGGTTGAACCCTGCGAACGCGAGCGCTGAACAAATGTTGTTTTAATGTTGGGCCTGCGTCGGAGACGGTGGTCCAACATTAAAACAACATCGGTTTACACTGGGGCATTCAACTCTCTAAACATTCAGGTTTATATTCCAGTTTCCATGCACCGTGTTCACCTCGCGGTAGCGATTCGCACCGGAAGATAAATGCAAAAAATAATACCACCGTGCAAAGGCAAAAGGCAGTATCTGCTTGATTTACAAGTGAGAAGATACTGCATTTGCCATTGCAGAGCAGACTAACCAAGAGTATTATTATTTGATCAGTGTTGATGGGTTTATATGCCCTGATGACACGCAATGTGAGTAGCTTGGCTTAGCCGGGTGGGGATTATATACACTGTTATTTTCGAACGGATTTTAGTCAAAATATATATAGGGTCTACAACGTGGCGCAAGAATGCGAAATTGAAAGTGTAAAATAGGCCTATACGAGAACATGTCGCGGAGTTGTTGGGCCAACGTCGCTAAACTTGGCACAGCCATGGACACATATTAGCCAAGCGCATTTAAAAGTTTTAATAACCGACGATGTTTGCAGTTACCCGGCTAAGCCAAGCTACTGTCATCAGGGTAGTTTGCAGTAAGATTTAGATTAGTTTCGCCTGTCATTTGATATACTTTACAGCATTCCCAGCTAACACGGGATATTAAACCAATGTTGAGTGAATGTTGGCTCGCCGTCTACGACGTCGACCCAACATTGACCCGACATCGCTCGAATGTCGCTGTGTCTTCTGGGCTACACCAGCACATCACATCTCATCTGAAATAGAAGACAAACAACAGTATCTGCTTACTTGAAACGTGAACAGTTACCTTGCACTGCAGTCATGTTGATGCTCATTCAAGTCGGCTTAACCCCTTGAGCCCTAATTACCACTATAATCTGCTTTTAATCTTCATATTAGTATTCACGGTGAATTTTAAACGCGCCGTCCTATCTTGAAATGAGATTTAAAATGGTTGACCACCATTTTCAGAAATCTGAACAATTTCTACTCGATTAACCCTTTCATCGCTGATCACGACTACGGCAGTTTTTATTGGCAGATCAAATAACTGTCATTGGGAACGAAAGGTGTGATTAAACAGCAAGATTTAAAAATGTTTGGTTTGAAATTAAACAAATGTGCGTAATTGTCACCCACTTGAAGTTGTGGGTCGCGGTAGCGACACACAACTTCAAGTGGGTGAAAATTGACAACATATGACTTAGCGAGAAAAGTGTCAACGCTGCGGCTAGTACTAGCTAAACACAGTGTCAAAATTTCAATGAGATAACTTGGTTTTTAAAGGGTCAAAACCAATATGTTATTCTCATTCATAACGAGTCATTCGAGCCACAAATAAGCTCTGTGGGGGGTCTTCCCCCTTGACGAATACAATTTCATGGCTCACGAGAGTATTTGAAAACCTGAAACTGGATTTCAGAAGAACTGGCAAATTTTGAAACCGCTTTTGTGATGATATATCATTACCGCCTCCAATTCGGTGTGAAAACTAAACTCTTACCCATTGCTGGCTCATTGTTGTGCCATCGTCTAGGACCCTGGTGTAGTGGTTATAGCTGCCTGCTTGGAAAGTCTGAGATCGCGGGCTCTAGCCCCACTCTGGCATTCAAGTTTCAAAGAAACAAAATGATTCTTCCCCGCTCACTTGTGAAGATTCAATATTGTGGGGAGCCTCCTTGACTGAGAGGTAGCGCCAGGGCTCTAATTTCGAATTCTGTGTCAGGAGGGCAGTGTCATCTCATTCATCTCACCAGTCTCAAGAGGTTCTCTTGTCCCAGTTTAGCCTATGTGCGCACAAAGTTGGCCTCAAACCCCATTCATTTCATTTTCTACGAGTACAATTTTGACCCGCGCGTCGCACTTATTCACCTCTTGGCATATTTTCATTCATTGCAAAACGGAATGCTTCATCACAATACGCATGATAAAGACATTACAAATATTATAAATAATACATTCTAACCCTTTACCCACTAAGTTATCTTGTTTAAATTTTCAACAACTTGAAATTGTGTCCCCCTATCGCTATATTATTACTCCCTAATTGTTTAATTTGCGAATTAGGAAAATAAGTGATTAATTTGATTAATTAAAACCGACTAGGCCTATAGTCGTGCTTGAAGGGTTAACAGTTAAACCGCTGAGCAGGACTATATACTGTAGATCTGGTAATCTTCGCGAAGTTTTAACTTTCGCGAATTTCGCGAGGCGGACAAAATCGCGAATTGAAGAATCTCGCGAAAATTATTATTATAATAGCGCTACTAAAGAGAAATGAAAATTTGCGAGTTCTAAACTTCGTGAAAGTCCCAAAAAAGGAAATTCGGGAAAATTTGAACACGCGAAAATTACCAGATCTACAGTTTTATAGTCGTTTTCAATTTGTTTTATTAGCCATTACATCACAGTTATTGGGAACGAAATGAGTGTTCAAACATCATGATTTGTAAATGTTTGCTCTCAAACTAAACAAATACTAGTAATTTTCAGCGACTTGAAGATGTGGGTCGCAGTAGCGAGCCACAACTTCAACTGGGTGGTATTTAAAATTATTATTTAGCTGGTGTAAGTGTCGGCCTAATATCGAGTGTAATTTTCTGAGCGTGTATTTCTTTACAGTGCCACGAATTCTGATTTCATGAGATATCAAATTGTTTTTATTCATTCATTTGAAAGTGGAATTACAAAGTCAATTTCCGGCTTCAAATTATGAAAACATGTATCTACGAAATCAGATATTTCTGACATTTTTTTGAAAATTAATCTGAATAAGGTGAGGCGAATTGCTGCAGCAACTCAAGGTGCAGTGCTGCAGCAATTTAATGTGAATTGCTGCAACAATTTAAGATGAGGTGAATGGCTAAGGTCACAGCTGCAACAATTTAAGGCGCAACGCTGCATCAATTTACTGCAGCAATATAATTTGAATTGC
The DNA here is from genome assembly GCA_964017125.1 of Flabesymbios commensalis. NCBI lineage: Eukaryota > Metazoa > Annelida > Polychaeta > Terebellida > Flabelligeridae > Flabesymbios > Flabesymbios commensalis. The sequence goes on from OZ024913.1 coordinate 14,234,680, forward strand.
TGCAGCAATTTCCACCCCCAATTTTAAGAAAAGTGGTTGAATTTTATAAAACGCTCAAAATGAAAGCTCCCAACATTGTGCTGGATATGCTGGATTAGACTATTTATCATTCAACGAATTTTATTCGAAATATTAAGAACGACATCATATGTAATCCATCCAACTTGGGAGTTAAAGGGGTGAGTATCTACCAATACACACAATTTGGATGCCACCACTCCGTTTAATATCAACGGGACGCTATTATTTTCTGGACACTGTCCACTACGAATAGGATGACCAGTGAACCAAACATAATGAGGAGTAATAAAGGTACTCTGCCGAGCAAAAACAAATAGCAGTAACTGCTTGCTTTTCGAGTGATCAGATACTGCTGTTTCTCCCTGTACATAGACAGATTGGTCCACGATCTCCGCTGGTCATATTATTATCATCATCATAGCTCACCTTGAATCGTCACATAGGGATGACCTTGGTCTCGGCGGGTGTTACGATGGAGACGCCTCTGTAATATCTTAATCTTCACGATAAATGCCGTGGAACTAGGACACCCTGATCTCGAGAGCGGTCAATGTTCAGGGCAGATCTGCTCTGTGAAGCCGAAAGGCAATATCTGCTTACTTGTAAAGTAAGCAAATACTGCCTTTTGGCTTTGCCCGATGTTTTCTTTCATTCTGGATGTATGGTTTTCTGATTATCCTGGATCTACAAGTAATAGTTCTATAAATATGCTCCTGATGTTTTGTGAATTTCTCGTTCATATTCTACTTTATTTATTTAAGCTTAAAATACATTTTACATGAATTGTAGTGCTATAAATGATAGAATGCTTAAGAGAACCACAAAAAGCTTGAGAAGCCGCTTCCATGCAGGCCATGCTATAGAAAAGGCCTAGGCCTACTGCAAGTGATGTTTCTGTATAGGATGAAGCCCGAGGAGCTCTACATTCTTAGCTGTGAATAGGGTCGAGGCCGAAGGCCGATGCCTTTTTCACAGCTAAGAATGTAGAGCTCCTAGAGTTTTAACTGACATAGAACACATCCGACCATAATGACCTGATAATAATGATCCCACAAAATCAACAGCTCGGCCAATCCTGATTGAATATAGTAACACAGGCCTACCATTATAATTGGTCTGTACTTGGTCAACAATAACTCTTCAATCACAGCTTAGAATGTAGTGGTCAGACAAAGAAAATATGTAGTGGTGTGTTTTGAGGAATGATCCGTACTCCAGGCGGGTTGAGAACAAAATATAAGCTTCGGATCGGGGATAATACGACAAAGAGATAATAATGCATTAACACAAAAGTAAACAATTTGCTTAACAATTAGCACAGAAAAGATGGCGTAGTGTATTGTATTAGACATAAGCTTATACACACAGTTCAAAGCTTGGTTAAAGGGACCCTGTGGGATGACATTTTAATTTCTATGAATCTGTAAAGCTACTGAAACCCAAATAACATAAGAAAAATAATAATGAAAAAACAATACTAAACACTGAAAAAGACTTACCTAGTTTTATTTCCAAAACGTATATTGTCATGTAAACAAGATTTTCTGTAGTATACAACATTTTAGACCGCAAATACTCACCATATCAGATGGCATGATAAAGTAACCACCTGGTTACATCAATAGCTACCGCCCTTATATTTGGTCTGGTAACGTGATGATCGGGGGGGGGGGGGGGGTCCCCACAGCACCGATTGTTTGCTCAACGCCGGACCGACGGTATCAACAGTCCTTACGAATGTGTTCAAGTATACAACTAATTTGCTTAGGTTTTCACTGAATTCATACAAATGTTGATAAAAAATTCTGAAATAAATAAAATCATGATCTGTGGGATACACTACTACCTTACAAAATCAAAAACAAATTGATGTCATCCCACAGAGTTCATGACCAATACTCGAATACATAGAAAACACACCTCATATCATATTTATAATGTAAACTTGAATTCAATCAGAAATAAATTACTTTACAATAATCATAATTGTATTATTGATCTCATTTGAGGACTATTAACGAACTAATTTAATTTGACCAAGCGCTTATTTTATGGTTATATGATTATCTTTGCCTTTACATTATTTAATGTGGATTAGAAGGTCAACCAATCCTTTTCATTCATTTGCCGTACAAAGTACTTTCTAAATACTGTCCTTTCACGTTGCAGAGCATTTTTGTGGGTCAAGGGTATGCGATTTGTTAGCATCATATAAATTGCTTTGTTTGAGACAAAGGTGATTATCCACGTGTGAAGAATCCTTCTATAATTGTGTTGTACATAGCAGAAAAGCATAACTACAGATGAATTTGAAGCAACCTTTCGATATCTTATTAAACTGTGATATTTAGACGAGCTTATTGTCGTCGCTGGTGCAAACGATTTAAGTAGGTTATTACGCTTATTCTATGGCTATAAAGTTATTATTATGGTTCTAATTTGTTTATTGCACCATTTTGTCTTTCCAATTTTGTTGTTAGTGAATAGTTTATTCAAGCCAAAATATTTTGTACATTGTTTGAGCATTTTTTATTCAATAATAATAGAACTAAATTTTAATTAAATACATTCCTGTATCGAAATCCAGGTTATATCACTGTTTAACCATGTTAATCGCCAAATTATTTAATTGGAAATTTCACCCACTAAAACTGTTGTGTCTCGCTAAAGCGACCCACAACTTTCAAGTGTGAGAAATTAATTCAGATTTGACAAAATTGAGGTCAGCGATGTTGAGATCTGTTTGATTGACATGTTGATTTAACATTTTCCAAAGCTGTTATTTAATGTGACAAAAAAATGAAAAAAAAATTAATCGGCACCGGCGGATAAAGGGTTAAGGCGCTCCATGGGAAATTCGTACAAAAATGGATCTAAGAACGGTCACCTGCGAAACTACAAATACGAGTGCTTCACCTGTGAGCTGCAGTACTGGGTCAATGTATCGTGTTTGCTCTGACATATGGTGCTACTCACCAAAATGACGCAAATAAACGCTTTACTGGCTCCTCGTTCTATAGATTGGTCTGTTTTCATTTGTTCATCTGTTCATCTGTAAAACTCAGGAGGTTTTCTTGGCCCAATTTAGCCTGTATGTGCACAAAAGTGGCCTAAAGCCCGATTCATTTCATTTCATCTGTAAAACCTTTTTACGGATTGATTACTGATTTTTTGTTATTTCTGCAGATTTATAAAAATAGCTTTTTACAATTTCACAAAACCGTTTTTCCCTTCCCTGACAAATATATGTTTATTATTGATAGTAGACTTTTTTATTTAACTACATGTATATTATTATGTTTAATTATATCGTTAAACTAGAAAATGATGTTTTGTTGAACATTTGATTCCCCGGCAACAGTGCACTACAAATCAGAACGATACTCAGGCAATGCCGGTTCACCGCCGTTGTCGGTGCTAGCCAACATCCATTCTATAATGGGCAGTGAATCTTACTGGCTGGATGTGTCTCACCCGATGCCAGTTATGGCCTAATTATGGCGATGGCCTATTTATGTAACGTCATACATTTGGGCCCAGTAGGCCTACTGGGGGAACATTTCTGCCAGAATAGTGAAACGGTCAACATGGCTACCCTCGATTTTTGACCTAATTTTTCTGTATGACCTTGAGATCTCAGGGTCAAGGTCACGGTGGAAATAACCTTAGATGGGTGGGCGCCAGGCACCTGTACCTTATTTTTTATGATCCACGACTTTTACTTAATTTTTTTTAATAAGGAAACGGGAATAAGGAATAAGTAACTAACTTCACGGACCTATACATTGGCCCGTCTTTGACGCTGGCCCAACATCCAACACCATGTTTGTTTGGTAGGCATACCAACATATTATTATCTCCACTGACAGGTTAAACTGTGTAAGCTCTTATCGTGAATATATTATATAATCGTGAATATATTTTTTCTTAACACTATTGATAACACATTTTCAGAATTGAACATCGTACCGAAAGTTTCAAGTACACTTATAGTGTTTGTATACAACTCTTTGTTTATATTTGCCTCCAATCATGCAAAAAAATTTCGTCAGGCAAATATCGTCGGCCACAGGCGAAACAATCCTAACTACCAAAATTGACAAATTGAGTTTTTATGAAAAACACATCCAAAATAAACCTCTTTAGCATTATGTAGAATGGCTAAGCCCTGTGTGTGGTATATCATACCTAACGCGGATGAGCGAAACAATCCTAACTACATTTTTCTATGATATAAACATGTCAAACCATGCTATCTTGATAGGATGATTTTCCATCTTGCTATAATTGTGTCTCGATGAACATGCAAAACAATCCTGAGAAGCAGTTAGGCTATTATAGCCTGATTCTTGATGTCAGGTCTATTTTTTCAAAACAAATCTTGTGCCTGATCGCATTCATGACAATTTTCGTCAGTCACAGGCGAAACAATCCTAACTCCAAAATGATAGTTTTGAGTAAATTGCTAAGTTTTCAGCAATGCTGATAAATCGATACTTCAACATAAAACAAAATTACCACACAACAAGTTTTCATATTTTTCTAAAGTGCTATGTTGAAATTTTAGTATTTGGTGGACTTTGACGGTCTGCAGTGGAGATAGGATTGTTCAATTTTGTCGAAAATGGCCCAATTAAGATGTGTGGAACAATCCTATCTCATTGAGTGAAATATGCCCTTCTTTGCCACAGGATACGAGTACGGATAAACGCAAAAGTGAATAGTAATGCAGTTACAGTACAATACTCCAATTTGGTAATACATTTCCTTGGTTTCTCGAGAACATAAGAAAACAAGTCATGTCGAATTTACAAGCAGTGTCTGTGTAAAATCAGGCAGTCTAAACACCACAACCTGATAACGTGTGTTTCAAAATTGGTATAGCATGAGCACTTTCAATACTTCTATATAGGGGCATAAAGAATAAGATGCCTGTTTTAATGATACGAGGTCAAAGTCAAGTCATCAGGTCACAATTAATGTCGATTAATAATATTACCAATAGCGTGTTATATTATACATGGCGTTTGTCTCGAGCGAGCTACCTCCACAATAATACAATATCTATACGAAAGCTTTTTGCGAAATAAACAGTCAGTCTAGTTATATCAATAATAATGATGAAATGTGCTATGTTACCAGGTTACAGCCATATGTAGCCCAACATATATAATGATTTTTTTTTAGATATCTGAAGAATCAGATTGGCATCATAATTTGTTGATTCAGGATCAAGGGGATGAGGTCAAGGATAAATACAAGTGAAAGCAAGGATATAATTATGTTATGTCGGTCATCTTGTTTTCAGAAGTTGCAAAATCAAATTTAGAATCTCAGAAACCGTCTGAAACCTGGTATATAAAATATGATACGTGATGGGGGTTCGCGAATTGTTTATTTGTATTTCCGAGTGAAAACGACGTCATGATCAAGGTGGTCATGTTGGATTAACTCTCAATCTCTATTTTCTAGCATTCACACTATTATATTTTTAGCATGTTTACAAAAGACCAACATCCTGTAACACAAATGCAATCTAGATTGAGTTTATTAAACATGGTTATTGCAGTAATTAACGTCGTAACTATGGAGATCAAATAAGTCTTTATAAAGTAGTCTGCTATCTAATGGGATGAAATCGCAAAGTTGAAAAAGATCAATCTTCTTATCGTTGTCGATACCAAGTGGGCTACTACAAGCAGATATTAGTGCTAGAATCTTCTTCTTTTGTTATAACTATAATTATGATAATGAGGGATTCTTTAACATTGGGCACCGGTGATGATATTTTCCTTGGAATATGATATTCTCTAAATATTGTCAAAAATGTAAGCATATATCAACTTAGCTATAATTATTGACATAGCGTTGTCAGCAGAACTTAATTTCGATTTTAAATGTTTATTTTTATCAATTTAAAGTTTTATTACCGTTATGGAGAGACTAATTTAACGCTATGGAGTGACCAATTTATGTTACGGAGTAAATTTCATATTGAAATTTCTTAGCAACTCTTTTACCAAAGTAAAATATATTTAACAGGTAGTTCAACATGGCTAATTATTATGATGCTGATCACTTAATATAGAAAGAATCACTTTATGATAATAACCCTAAAATAATGAAAAAATACATACTCTCCGTAACAATTATTTTCGTTATGGAGAGTAATGATAACGAATATTGTATCTCTATCACGACAATTATTTCTGTTATGGTGTGACAATAATCAAATACTAAATATCGACGCTAAGACTGTTTAAAGGACAAAAATAAAAGTTACTATTTTGAAAGGTATCACTTGTGGGTTAAAATATTAACTTCATAAAAATATCACTTGTTGGTTAAAATATTAAATTCATAAAAGGTTTATAACTATTTTTAAATGAGTAAAATGTTAATTTGTGACTAGCCTACTATTTAACTCCATAACGTTTTCGTTTTTGTTATGGAGTGACAGAAATTAAATACTCGTTGTGGAGGGATTTTTGTTTCATTAAATCGTGGATAGCATAAGATCTATGCTAGATTACGATTATTATTTATTTTTTGTCGAATGAGGTTGTGGTAGGCTTGAAGGTTATTGGTATACTTGAAAGTTTATTGGCAGTATTTATGTGGAAAAATTCGCGTTATGGAGTGACGTTGACTTGAAATACTTACCCACAGACTTGCACAAACCTTACATATTTCTAAACAAACACGCATTTATCATACTTGTTCTTTAAAATTCACTTGACGAAGGTCTCGTGCAACTGTTTTACACCAGCCAAATGATATTTTGATCAGAAAAAGTATAGAAATGAACTGAAATTATAAGCGTTACGGAGAATCGCTGCAACGTGGGACAGTCATAAATGGCATAAAAAGTGGTAAAATAGCTTTTTTTTTATATTGTATACTTGTATATAATCTTAAAGATAGGCTAGATTAAATTTAGATTAAGTCTAGATTAAATCACCTGTTTATGTCGGGACAGGGCTTTTTGCGTACAATTGGCTAAATATACATAATATTTATTTGAAAAAACAATTTTATGTTAGAAATTTCCTAATTTTAATATTGCTATATTGTTACACGAAGGTCATTCATTGCATTTAGGTAATGAAATTAAATCAAAATATTAAATAATAAATATTACAAGGCGTGGACAGTGCTTGTGCTTGAAATTATAGAATCCCTCTAATTTGTTCCTTTTTATCCATCGCCCACGAAGTAGGGGCGGGGATATTGTCATTATCATGTCTGGTCGTGCGTCTGTATGTCCGTGTTTCGTTTCCAGACGATATCTCGGAAACCGTTGGCCGGATTGATTTCATAGTGCATACACACATCCCTGAGGGGCTGTAGATGTGTCTTTTGTTGGTTATGACCTTTGACCTAATTTTTTACTTTTGATTTTGAGGCCCTTATTTTCTTTATTTGAAGGCGGATGATAAGTTCAGTTTCCGGATGATATCGCGTGAAAGCGTTTGCTGCATTGTTTTGATATTGCACACACACACATCCCTTAGGACGTGTAAATATGCCTTTTTGGGGGCTACGAACTTTGACCTATTTTTTAACCTTTGACTTTGTGGCCAATATTGAGTTTAATTAATTACGGGTGAAATCGTTAGCGTCAGCGCTCTTTGCTTGCATCTGCAGATACCAGTGTTTGTAATTATCTGAAGTCGGCCATCGTTAATTTACACAAATTCGTACATGGTTTTACACAGACACCCTGCTTGTAAATTAGACATGACTTGTTTCCTATGTTCTCTGGAAACCATGGAAACATATTACCAAATTGGAGTATTTTACCGTATAACTTCTATTACTATTAACTTTTTATTTTATCCGTCTTCGTATCCTGTGGCAAAATAGGGCATATCTCACTCAATGAGATAGGATTGTTCTACACATCGTAATTTGACCATTTTCGCCAAAATTGATCATTCTAAACAATCCTATCTCCAATGCAGACTGCCAAAGTGTACCAAATACTAAAATGTCAATGTAACACGCTAGAAAAATATGAGAACTTGTTCTGTGCCAAATTTAATTTTTTTATGTTGAAGTATCGATTTATCAGCATTGTTTAAAACTTCGAAAGCAATTTACTCAAAACTACCATTTTGGAGTTAGGATTGTTTCGCCTGTGACCGACGATATATAGAGTCCTCAACAGAGTGGGGGGGGGGGGACTCAAAGACCTAACTTATAAAAGCGAGTGAAGGTTTTCGACCCGTCGCTTTAGTCTTTGAGTCATTCTGATTTTGCGCTCTACAAAAGTCGTGAACACTAATTTTGTGCGCTATCAAAATTGCAAAAAATATCTGGCTTTTTCTCTCTGTCCATTGGGAAACCATGCTTTTAAATGTACTTAATTGATTATTCAGTCACTTCTAATTTGTAGGTGATGTTGAAGCAATTGTCGCAGACGTCGACATCCAGGAAGCAAATCAAGATGGACCTGAAGGACCGGCGGGACAGGACACACAGCTGCACATACAATCCAAGAGAGCAATCCGTATCCCTGTTGGACCGGATTTCAAACCTCCATCTCCTCCGAGTCTGCCCTTCCCAGATCCCGTAACTACAGAATCCAACGTCAACACCACAGCCGAGGGCGAGTGCCATCATGAAAACATGCTACAACATTGGGCCGTCAATGGATCAACATTGACGGCCCAATGTTGTGACATTGTATGTTACTTGGGGTCAATAAAGCAATTAATAGATAATAATAACATAAAATTATATATGTATATATATTATGGACATTTAAAAACTCGAATATAAATATAAATATCATAGACATATTCTATGAATATAATATTAAAACGTTATAATTTTAGCAGAGAATGTTATTCATGGTTCCAAGATTCATATAGAAAGTGGTTAAATTTTCCTCACTTTGGAACTGAGGGTGAAACGATTGCGACGTTTCGATCTGCCTCCAGCAAAATCACCCACCCTGATCATTGCCTGATCAAGATATGCTGGAGGCAGATCGAAACGTCGCAATCGGTTCACCCTCAGTTCCAAAGTGAGTAAAATTTAACCACTTTCTGTTATAATTTTACCATGAACAAGCTTAATCACGCTGTATCAGAGTATCTACTTAGTTAGTCTCGTGTATTTGTTTTTAAATATAGCTGTGAAATCTAATGCACACATGTTTTTTTATAGATGGTACAGATACAACATTACCAACTGATAACACAACACTTGATGATGTAACTTCATTCGGAACAGTGACAGGACCGAGTATTGACGTTACAACTGCTAAAAATCCGACCGCAGATACGATCGACATTACAACAATGTCAGATGATGGCAAAACAGGTACATCTGCTTTAGCTGGTTTCAATGTCACAGCCACAACTGTATTACCAGGAGTGAATGGCACAACAGCGATTGAGGACAACACCACAGCCCCAACACCCTCGGTAGACATCACCACCATCTTCACCGTGTCATCAACAATCGATTCCAATACATCTTCAGTATTTGTAACTGAAGGTAGCACCAGCAGTACGGCTTCCGAAATTAACTTCAATACTACAGCAACAACATCGTTGCAGGATATACATAGTGAAGATACATCAACATACACAGGCACAACTTTATCACCGCATATCAACTCCACCAGAACAACTTCTCCGATTGACTCAAATAGTACAGCTACAGCACTAATGCCCGAAGTCAACACAACAGGAACAACTTCACAGCATGACATACATACTGCTACAGCATCATCCTCACAATTGAAGACAACAGACACAACTACACTGTCTATCCTCAACACTACAGCTACAACACATTCATCTGAACTCAATACTACAACATTAATACCAGACGTCAATATGACTGGAGCAGGTTTTTCTGCAGATTCAAACACTACAGCTACAACATTAATACCAGACGTCATTATGACTGGAACAGGTTTCCCTGGAGACTACAACACTACAGCTACAACATTAATACTAGACGTTGATAGGACAGGGACAGGTTTCCCTGGAGACTCAAACACTACAGCTACAGCATTAATACAAGACTTTGATACGACTGGAACAGGTTTCCATGGAGACTCAAACACTACAGCTACAACATTAATACCAGACGTCAATACGACTGGAAAAGGTTTCCATGGAGACTCAAACACTACAGCTACAACATTAATACCAGACGTCATTATGACTGGAACAGGTTTCCCTGGAGATTTAAACACTACAGCTAAAACATTAATGTCAGACGTCAATACGACTGGAACAGGTTTCCCTGAAGACTCCAACATTACAGCTACACCACTAATGCCAGACATCAATACAACTGGAACAGGTTTTCCTAGAGATTCCAACACTACAGCTACAACACTAATGCCAGACGTCAATACGACTGGAACAGGTTTCCCTGAAGACTCCAACACTACAGCTACAACACTAATGTCAGATGTAAATACGACTGGAACAGGTTTCCCTGAAGACTCCAACACTACAGCTACAACACTAATGCCAGACGTCAATACGACTGGAACAGGTTCCCCTGAAGACTCCAACACTACAGCTACAATAATAATGCCAGACATCAATACAACTGGAACAGGTTTCCTTGGAGACTCCAACACTACAGCTACAACATTAATACCAGACTTCAATACGACTGGAACAGGTATCCTTGGAGACTCCAACAATACAGCTACAACATTAATACCAGACGTTGATACGACTGGGACAGGTTTCCCTGGAGATTCAAACACTACAGCTACAACATTAATGCCAGACGTCAATACGACTGGAACAGGTTTCCCTGAAGACTCCAACATTACAGCTACAACACTAATGCCAGACGTCAATACAACTAGAACAGGTTTCCCTGCTGACTCAAACATTACAGCTACAACATTAATGCCAGACGTCAATACGACTCAAACAGGTTTCTCTGGAGACTCCAACACTACAGCTACAACATTAATGCCAGACGTCAATACGACTGGGACAGGTTTCCCTGAAGACGCCAACATTACAGCTACAACATTAATGTCAGACGCCAATACGACTGGTACAGGTTTCCCTGGAGACGCAAACATTACAGCTACAACATTAATACCAGACGTCAATACGACTGGAACAGGTTTCCCCGAAGACTTCAACGCTACAGCTACAACACTAATGCCAGACGTCAATACGACTGGAACAGGTTTCCCCGAAGACTTCAACGCTACAGCTACAACACTAATGCCAGACGTCAATACGACTGGAACAGGTTTCCCCGAAGACTCCAACACTACAGCTACAACACTAAGGCCAGACGTCAATACAACTGGAACAGGTTTCCCTGAAGACTCCAACACTACAGCTACAACACTAATGCCAGACGTCAATACGACTGAAGCAGGTTTCCCTGAAGACTCCAACATTACAGCTACAACACTAATGCCAGACGTCAATACGACTGGAACAGGTTTCCCTGCTGACTCAAACATTACAGCTACAACATTCATGCCAGACGTCAATACGACTGGAACAGGTTTCCCTGGATACGACAACTCTACAGCTACAAGACTAATGCCAGACGTCAATACGACTGGAACAGGTTTCCCTGTTGAATCCAACATTACAGCTACAACATTAATACCAGACTTCAATATAACTGGGACAGATTTCCCTGGAGACTTCAACACTACAGCTACAACATTAATGCCAGACGTCAATACGACTGGAACAGGTTTCCCTGAAGACTCCAACACTACAGCTACAACAATAATGCCAGTCGTTAGTACGACTGGAACAGGTTTTCCTGAAGACTTCAACATTACATCTACAACACTAATGCCAGATGTAAATTCGACTGGAACAGGTTTCCTTGGAGACTCCAACACTACTACAGCTACAACATTAATCCCAGACATCAATGCGACTGGAACAGGTTTTCCTGGAGTCTCCAACACTACAGCTACAACAATAATACTAGACGTCAATACGACTGGAACAGGTTTCCCTGGTGACTCCAACACTATAGCTACAACGCTAATGGCAGACGTCAATACGACTGGAACAGGTTTCCCTGGAGATTCCAACACTACTGCTACAACATTAATACCAGACGTCAATACGACTAGAACAGGTTTTCCTGGAGACCACAACACTACAGCTTCAACATTAACACCAGACGTCAATACGACTGGAACAGGTTTTCATGGAGACTCCAACACTACAGTTACAACATTAATTCCAGATGTCAATACGACTGGGACAGGTTTCCCTGCTGACCCCAACATTACAGCTACAACATTAATGCCTCACGTCAATACGACTGGCACAGGTTTCCCTTCAGATTTCAACACTACAGCTACAACAGTAATGCCAGACGTCAATATGACTGGAACAGATTTTCCTGGAGACTCCAACACTACAGCTACAACATTAATTCCAGATGTTAATACGACTGGAACAGGTTTCCCTGCTGACTCCAACATTACAGCTACAACATTAATGCCAGACGTCCATATGACTGGAACAGGTTTTCCTGGAGACTCCAACACTACAGCTACAACATTAATTCAAGATGTCAATACGACTGGGACAGGTTTCCCTGCTGACTCCAACATTACAGCTACAACATTAATGCCAAACGTCAATACGACTGGAACAGGTTTCCCTTCAACATTAATTCCAGATGTCAATACGACTGGGACAGGTTTCCCTTCAGGTTCCAACACTACAGCTACAACATTAATGCCAGACGTCAATATGACTGGAACAGGTTTCCCTGGAGACTCCAACACTACAGCTACAACATTAATTACAGATGTCAATACGAGTGGAACAGGTTTCCCTGCTGACTCCAACATTACAGCTACAACATTAATGCCAGACGTCAATACGACTGGCACAGGTTTCCCTTCATATTCCAACACTACAGCTACAACATTAATGCCAGACGTCAATATGACTGGAACAGGTTACCCTAGAGACTCCAACACTGCAGCTACAACATTAATGCCAGACGTCAATACGACTGGAACAGTTTTCCTTTCAGATTCCAACACTACGGCTACAACATTAAAGCAAGACGTCAATATGACTGGAACAGGTTTCCCTAGAGACTCCAACACTACAACTACAACATTAATACCAGATGTCAATACGACTGGAACAGGTTTCCCCAGAGACTCCAACACTACTCCAGCTACAACATTAATACCAGACGTCAATGCGACAGGAACAGTTTTCCCTGGAGACTCCAACACTACAGCTACAACATTATTGCCAGACGTCAATACGACTGGAACAGGTTTCCCTTCAGATTCCAACACTACAGCTACAACATTAATTACAGACGTCAATATGACTGGGACTGGTTTCCCTGGTGACTCCAACACTACAGCTACAACGCTTATGCCAGATGTCAATACGACTGGAACAGGTTTCCCTGGAGACTCCAACACTACAGCTACAACATTAATGCCAGACGTCAATATGACTGTAACAAGTTCCCCTAGAGACTCCAACACTACAGCTACAACATTAATACCAGACGTTCATATGACTGGAACAGGTTTACCTTCAGACTCCAACACTACAGGTACAACATTAATTACAGACGTCAAGATGACTGGGACTGGTTTCCCTGGTGACTCCAACACTACAGTTACAACATTAATGCCAGGCGTCAATACGACTGGGACAGGTTTCCCTGGAGACTCCAACACTACAGCTACAACATTAATGCCAGACGTCAATACGACTGGAACAGGTTTCCGTGGAGACTCCAACACTACAGCTACAACATTAATTCTAGATGTCAATACGACTGGGACAGGTTTCCCTGCTGACTCCAGCATTACAGCTACAACATTAATGCCACACGTCAATACGACTGGAACAGGTTTCCCTTCAGATTCCAACACTACAGCTACAACATTAATTCCAGATGTCAATACGACTTGGACAGGTTTCCCTTCAGATTCCAACATTACAGCTACAACATTAATTCCAGATGTAAATACGACTGGGACAGGTTTCCGTGGAGACTCCAACACCACGGCTACAACATTAATGCCACACGTCAATACGACTGGAACAGGTTTCCCTTCAGATTCCAACACTACAGCTACAACATTAATGCCAGACGTCAATATGACTGGAACAGGTTTCCCTGGAGACTCCAACACTACAGCTACAACATACATACCAGACGTCAATACGAGTGGAACAGGTTTCCCTGCTGACTCCAACATTACAGCTACAACAATAATGCCAGACGTCAATACGACTGGAACAGGTTTCCCTTCAGATTCCAACACTACAGCTACAACATTAATGCCAGACGTCAATATGACTGGAACAGGTTTTCCTAGAGACTCCAACACTACAGCTACAACATTAATACCAGACGTCAATACGACTGGAACAGGTTTCCCTTCAGATTCCAGCACTACGGCTACAACATTGAAGCCAGACGTCAATATGACTGGAACAGGTTTCCCTAGAGACTCCAACACTACAGCTACAACATTAATGCCAGACGTCAATACGACTGGAACAGGTTTCCCTGGAGATTCCAACACTACTACAGCTACATCATTAATACCAGACGTCAATGCGACTGGAACAGTTTTCTCTGGAGACTCCAACGCTACAGCTACAACATTAATGCCAGACGTCAATACGACTGGAACAGGTTTCCCTTTAGATTCCAACACTACAGCTACAACATTAATGCCAGACGTCAAAGCGACTGGAACAGTTTTCCCTGGGGACTCCAACGCTACAGCTACAACATTAATGCCAGACGTCAATACGACTGGAACAGGTTTCTCTTCAGAGTCCAACACTACAGCTACAACGCTTATGCCAGATGTCGATACGACTGGAACAGGTTTCCCTGGAGACTCCAACACTACCACAGCTACAACATTAATACCAGACGTCAATGCGACTGGAACAGTTTTCCCTGGAGACTCCAACGCTACAGCTACAACATTAATGCCACACGTCAATACGACTGGAACAGGTTTCCCTCCAGATTCCAACACTACAGCTACAACATTAATTACAGACGTCAATGTGACTGGAACAGGTTTCCCTGGAGACTCCAACGATACAGCTACAACATTAATGCCACACGTCAATACGACTGGAACAGGTTTCCCTCCAGATTCCAACACTACAGCTACAACATTAATTACAGACGTCAATGTGACTGGAACAGGTTTCCCTGGAGACTCCAACGATACAGCTACAACATTAATGCCTGACGTCAATACGACTGGAACAGGTTTCCCTGGAGACTCCAACGCTACAGCTACAACATTAATGCCAGACGTCAATATGACTGGAACAGGTTTCCCTGGAGACTCCAACACTACAGCTACAACATTAATGCCAGACGTCAATGCGACTGGAACAGTTTTCCCTGGAGACTCCAACGCTACAGCTACAACATTAACTCCAGACGTCAATACGACTGTAACAGGTTTCCCTTCAGATTACAACACTACAGCTACAACATTAATGCCAGACATCAATATGACTGGAACAGGTTTCCCTAGAGACTCCAACACAACAGCTACAACACTAATGCCAAACGTCAATACGACTGGAACAGGTTCCCCTGAAGACTCCAACACTACAGCTACAACATTAATGCCAGACGTCAATACGACTGGAACAGGTTTCCGTGGAGACTCCAACACTACAGCTACAACATTAATTCTAGATGTCAATACGACTGGGACAGGTTTCCCTGCTGACTCCAGCATTACAGCTACAACATTAATGCCACACGTCAATACGACTGGAACAGGTTTCCCTTCAGATTCCAACACTACAGCTACAACATTAATTCCAGATGTCAATACGACTTGGACAGGTTTCCCTTCAGATTCCAACATTACAGCTACAACATTAATTCCAGATGTAAATACGACTGGGACAGGTTTCCGTGGAGACTCCAACACCACGGCTACAACATTAATGCCACACGTCAATACGACTGGAACAGGTTTCCCTTCAGATTCCAACACTACAGCTACAACATTAATGCCAGACGTCAATATGACTGGAACAGGTTTCCCTGGAGACTCCAACACTACAGCTACAACATACATACCAGACGTCAATACGAGTGGAACAGGTTTCCCTGCTGACTCCAACATTACAGCTACAACAATAATGCCAGACGTCAATACGACTGGAACAGGTTTCCCTTCAGATTCCAACACTACAGCTACAACATTAATGCCAGACGTCAATATGACTGGAACAGGTTTTCCTAGAGACTCCAACACTACAGCTACAACATTAATACCAGACGTCAATACGACTGGAACAGGTTTCCCTTCAGATTCCAGCACTACGGCTACAACATTGAAGCCAGACGTCAATATGACTGGAACAGGTTTCCCTAGAGACTCCAACACTACAGCTACAACATTAATGCCAGACGTCAATACGACTGGAACAGGTTTCCCTGGAGATTCCAACACTACTACAGCTACATCATTAATACCAGACGTCAATGCGACTGGAACAGTTTTCTCTGGAGACTCCAACGCTACAGCTACAACATTAATGCCAGACGTCAATACGACTGGAACAGGTTTCCCTTTAGATTCCAACACTACAGCTACAACATTAATGCCAGACGTCAAAGCGACTGGAACAGTTTTCCCTGGGGACTCCAACGCTACAGCTACAACATTAATGCCAGACGTCAATACGACTGGAACAGGTTTCTCTTCAGAGTCCAACACTACAGCTACAACGCTTATGCCAGATGTCGATACGACTGGAACAGGTTTCCCTGGAGACTCCAACACTACCACAGCTACAACATTAATACCAGACGTCAATGCGACTGGAACAGTTTTCCCTGGAGACTCCAACGCTACAGCTACAACATTAATGCCACACGTCAATACGACTGGAACAGGTTTCCCTCCAGATTCCAACACTACAGCTACAACATTAATTACAGACGTCAATGTGACTGGAACAGGTTTCCCTGGAGACTCCAACGATACAGCTACAACATTAATGCCACACGTCAATACGACTGGAACAGGTTTCCCTCCAGATTCCAACACTACAGCTACAACATTAATTACAGACGTCAATGTGACTGGAACAGGTTTCCCTGGAGACTCCAACGATACAGCTACAACATTAATGCCTGACGTCAATACGACTGGAACAGGTTTCCCTGGAGACTCCAACGCTACAGCTACAACATTAATGCCAGACGTCAATATGACTGGAACAGGTTTCCCTGGAGACTCCAACACTACAGCTACAACATTAATGCCAGACGTCAATGCGACTGGAACAGTTTTCCCTGGAGACTCCAACGCTACAGCTACAACATTAACTCCAGACGTCAATACGACTGTAACAGGTTTCCCTTCAGATTACAACACTACAGCTACAACATTAATGCCAGACATCAATATGACTGGAACAGGTTTCCCTAGAGACTCCAACACAACAGCTACAACACTAATGCCAAACGTCAATACGACTGGAACAGGTTCCCCTGAAGACTCCAACACTACAGCTACAACATTAATGCCAGACGTCAATATGACTGGAACAGGTGTCCCTTCAGATTACAACACTACAGCTACAACATTAATGCCAGACATCAATATGACTGGAACAGGTTTCCCTAGAGACTCCAACACAACAGCTACAACACTAATGCCAAACGTCAATACGACTGGAACAGGTTCCCCAGAAGACTCCAACACTACAGCTACAACATTAATGCCAGACGTCAATACGACTGGAACAGGTTTCCTTTCAGATTCCAACACTACAGCTACAACATTAATGCCAGACGTCAATATGACTGCAACAGGTTTCCCTAGAGACTCCAACACTACAGCTACAACTTTAATGCCAGACGTCAATACGACTGGAACAGGTTTCCTTTCAGATTCCAACACTACAGCTACAACATTAATGCCAGATGTCAATACGACTGGAACAGGTTTCCTTTCAGATTCCAGCACTACAGCTACAACGTTAATGCCAGACATCAATATGACTGGAACAGGTTCACCTTCAGACTCCAACACTACAGCGACAACAATAATTACAGACGTCAATATGACTGGGACTGGTTTCCCTGGTGACTCCAACACTACAGCTACAACATTAATGCCAGACGTCAATACGACTGGAACAGGTTTCCCTTCAGATTCCAACACTACAGCTACAACATTGATGCCATACGTCAATATGACTGGAACAGGTTTCCCTAGAGACTCTAACACTACAGCTACAACATTAATACCAGACGTCCATATGACTGAAACAGGTTTCTCTGGAGACTCCAACACTACAGCTACAACACTAATGCCAGACGTCAATACGACTGGAGCAGGTTTCCCTGGAGACTCCAACACTACAGCTACAACATTAATACCAGACGTCAATACGACTGGAACAGGTTTCCCTGGAGACTCCAACACTACAGCTACAACATTAATTCCAGATTTTAATACGACTGAAACAGGATTCTCTGCTGACTCCAACATTACAGCTACAACATTAATGCCAGACGTCAATAAGACTGGAACAGGTTTCCCTTCAGATTCCAACACTACAGCTACAACATTAATGCCAGACGTCAATATGACTGGAACAGATTTCCCTAGAGACTCCAACACTACAGCTACAACATTAATTCCAGATGTCAATACGACTGGAACAGGTTTCCCTGGAGACTCCAACACTACAGCTACAACATTAATACCAGACGTCAATACGACTGGAACAGGTTTCCCTAGAGACTCCAACACTACTGCTACAACATTAATTCCAGATTTCAATACGACTGAAACAGGTTTCCCTGCTGACTCCAACACTACAGCTACAACGCTAATGCCAGACGTCAATACGACTGGGACAGGTTTCCCTGTAGACTCCAACACTACAGCTACAACACTAATACCAGACGTCAATACGACTGGAACAGGTTTCCCTGGAGACTCCAACAATACAGCTACAACATTAATGCCAGACGTCAATGCGACTGGAACAGGTTTCCCTGGAGACTCCAACACTACAGCTACAATATTAATACCAGACGTCAATACGACTGGAACAGGTTTCCCTGGAGACTTCAACACTACAGCTACAACATTAATTCCAGATGTCAATACGACTGGGACAGGTTTCCCTGGAGACTCCAACACTACAGCCACAACATTAATGCCAGACGTCAATGCGACTGGAACAGGTTTCCCTGGAGACTCCAACACTACAGCTACAATATTAATACCAGACGTCAATACGATTGGAACAGGTTTCCCTGGAGACTTCAACACTATAGCTACAACATTAATTCCAGATGTCAATACGACTGGGACAGGTTTCCCTGGAGACTCCAACACTACTGCCACAACATTAATGCCAGACGTCAATATGACTGGAACAGGTTTCCCTGGAGACACCAACACTACAGCTACAACATTAATGCCAGACGTCAATACGACTGGAACAGGTTTCCCTGGAGACTCCAACACTACAGCTACAATATCAATACCAGACGTTAATACGACTGGAACAGGTTTCCCTGGAGACTTCAACACTACAGCTACAACATTAATTCCAGATGTCAATACGACTGGGACAGGTTTCCCTGGAGACTCCAACACTACAGCCACAACATTAATGCCAGACGTCAATACGACTGGGACAGGTTTTCCTGCAGAGTTGAACACTACAGCTACAACATTTAAAATCGATATCACTGGTTCAAGTGTCTTTCCTGACTTCAATACTACATCCACAATATTTCCACTGCAAGAAAATACCACTGGTACAGCTTTTGTTGACCTCAACGCTACAGTTACAACATTATCTCCAGAAATCAATGTCACTGCTACAGACTTAGTTCATTACTTCAATACTACAGTTACAACTTCTCCAAAATTTAATGCCAGTGTTACGTCTTTTGCTCCTGATATCGATATCACAGGGACAACTTCTGATGATCTGAATTTTACAACTGAAACTACAGACTTGAATACGACAGATGTAACATACTCAGCAGCAGTCAGTAATGTTACAGCCGTGCCAGTCGATCTGAATGATACTGCAACAACATTGTCACCACTAGAAAATAACACAGGTAATATTACAGGGACTTGTGTAGCACACTCAGTATGGTGTATTTTACCAAAATGCTCTATTATGCTTTGAAATATTATATTCATTGGGGAAATGTATAATTGTGTAATCCAACTATATTTCTGTACCGGCAATTTATTTTTATTATATATTATTTTTTAATATATCACTATCTCGGTGCTTAACCCTTTCAAGCCTAAGTTTACCATTGTCATCTTCATTCACTACAAGCCGCGAATTGCTGTCGCAATTCTCGACTTATAGTGGATGAAGATGACTTGAAGAGGGTGACAATTTAACGAAAATTGTCATGTATTGGCAAAACAGTTTCATAAAAATTGTCTTTCTAAAACCCCCTCGTAAGAAAATTAAGTCGATGTTCAGGGATGTAAAATTATGCTTTTATGCATCGTGAGGGCTTAACGGGTTAATAACCCCTTGAAGCTCTAAGTTATAGTATGTTCACTGAAAGTTGTGTCTCGTTACCCCGACCCACAACTTCAAGAGGGGTTACCATACTCATAATATAACATATTCAATTATTTAACTCATAATATTAAAATACCACATATATTATATGTGTGTTTAATTTAAGACCAAAAAATAAACAATAATCAACTATATTTCTGTACCGATTGCGCACATATCCAGCCTGTGGCTGACCAAGACGCCTTACAAAAACATTAAAATTTGCGATTCTTTATTTCTTTTCTTCCCATTAAAGTGATTTGATCGGCAATTAAAAGATATTGAAAGCGATTCTGGTCGTGCTTAGCGCTTATAAGGTGAAGTTAAAGAACTCCTTTTAGCGGGTAACCATGCGGTTTATTAAACTTTAATTAACCCTCGCGATGTATTATAGCATCATTTTACATCCCTGAAAACACACTCAATTTTCCTACAACCAAGGGTTTTTGAACAAAAATGTCCCATGAAACTGGTTTACCAATACATGGTAATTTTCATTAATTTTTAGACCACATCAAGTATTCATCCACTACAAGCCGCGAATTGTAAATTTTTAGACCACATCAAGTCTTCATCCACTACAAGTCGAGAATTGCGACAGCAATTCGCGGCTTGTAGTGGATGAAGTTGACTATGATAAATTCAGGCTTGAAAGGGTTAACACGCAGCATTTTTTACTCGTAGTAAATAAATTCACCTTGATATGTGTATTGCTGGCGCAATTCCCACACCAAGGTGAATAAAAATGATCCTATTTTATAAATTACCTGGGTATAAAAAGTAAAGCAACGCAAATCAACGATTTACTACTACTACTATCTCTGTATAATATCTCAAATGAGGACATAGAGCGTACGTATTATAATACATTGCTTTTGAACATGTTAATGCATCAATTTAAAATCGTTGACTTCCATTTTGTCGAACCTGAATATTTTCCACTCGCTTGAAGGTGTGAATTGCGTGACACAAATTCAAGTGAGTGAAAATTCTACATAATTAATTGGTGGTTAAATTAGTAATCCACTGTGAGCCATTAACGGGATAAATGTTTACCCAGAAAGCGTCGCTCTCGCTACAGTGATAAAGCGAATAAACACCATCTGGCGAATATATACAAATTAAACGGGCTCTCAAGTAGTCAAGGCCTATAAACAGTGTGGGATAAACTATAGTTTTTCAATTTCGTGTCACACCTACTTATACTTATTATTTTTGCCACAGAAACTACAATGGAACCATGTAGCTTATGTCCGGAGCTACAAGACGCCCTGCATACGATACAAGTAATACAGTCATCCCACTCTGAACTCAAGCAACTGGTAGGTAACCAGCGGATGAAACCCAACAATAAGGGAACTGCGCTGGTCCGATGTTGGGCCAGCGTCGCAGACGATGACTCGATATTGGGTCAATGTAGGGTCCTTGTTCATAGTGGGCGTGGGTTTATTCATCTGAATCTTTCAATTGTGTCAGCTATGCAGGACACATTTTTGCCAAGCTTAAGCATTTTTTTAACTTTCGCATCTTCCCGACTACAAGGCTGGATTCCACGAGGCTGTGTCAAGCCTTGCTGTAGGGAATATGGGTTTTTGGTTGAATTGAAAATACTCATCTCCTATGTTCCCACTGCTATGTTTATCAAAGTGAATGATAAGCTGTTTTAAGCTAATGGTCTCATCAGCTTGTCTTTTTATAATGAATTTGGCAAAAACAATGCATTTTTAAAGATAGATCTATTGTAGACCTATACTAGCGAACCTGCCATTCTCGATACAATGTTCCAAATCGTGACATTTTGAAATTCTCAGGTTTAATAAAAGGAGCATTTTCTAGCACACAGATACGATAGTAGAGTGAATTATATATATATTCTGTATTAGGGATAATCAAGGAGGACGTCACACTTGAAGTAAAGGGGGTCTATTGTAAAACTAGATATTAATTTTACATATTAGCATGCAAACGCAGAACATTTGTATAGCATTTGTACAACGTCTGCCCAACGTCTCCGACGCTGGTCCAATATTGTACAAATATGTGACCCGCCACGCAAGAAGGTAGCTCCCCGCGGGTTTCTTACCATTATTTATGACGTCATTAAAATTTAATGATTACATAACTAATTTTAAAATATTAAAAATCTCATAAAACAAAAAGTTATGAATATTTTTCAAAAATTCTTGCAGTTATCGAAACAGAAAGGACACGGCTATCATATCAACTATAAAAATCAATTTCGAAAATTTTGACTTAAAGGCCCTTTTCGCGTGGCTGGTCACATATTATATAAATGTTTTGTGTTTACTGGGATACTGCCATGTAAAGTGAGAAGGTCGTAACTTTGCAAGTGAGCAGCTACTGCCTTTTGTGGTTCTGCAGATCCGTATAATGTATTTGGGTTATTTTATTTGTTCAGGTCACTGAGATGAACGACTCCATGACGGAACAAATACACGAGATGCGAGAACAGATTTTCACACACGACACACTCATGGTCCAGTACAGACAGGTGAAAACAATGAAGAAAACGTTACTGTAAATTGGCATGTTTGCTTATTGCGTAGGCAACCGCTACTACATTACGCTATGCTACTACATCAAATGTTTCATGGTTTTGTACAATATGTGACGTGCCACATCGGCACCCGACCTATGTCGGAGCTTTAGATTTTGAGTTATGGCCATGTTTTGTTAAAATAATGTTTTTGGCTAATTTTCTTTTTTAACGCTGATCGAAAATACAACTTTAAAGCAATATAATTACAAAATATTAAAGATACCCTGGTTTTATTTCTTATATAGAAAAATGATTTAATTTGAACTATTTAAATATTTGTCAAATAAAATTAAACTTTGTAGTTCATTTTCTCAACTTTTGCGATATTTTGAGTTTGAGTTTCCAAATCTTGTTTTATCGATGATTTCCTAAATAATTGACATATATTGATAATTTTTGGTGCTTTTGAAACGCCACTTACTAACTCATTTTCTATATTTTGCGGCATAGAACTGGTTTTGATATGGCACGTCACATACAACAACATTTAATATCGAGGTTATCTTTTTGATTTGCTGTCGGGAACAACGTGATTTGCAAAATGTGTTATTCTTGTTCGACTATCTCAAGGAGTGCGGAGATCTGGGCCATATGCGAAAGAGAGTTGGTTCTTTCATAACAGAGTATACTTTATGTGATGGGATATTTAAGCCACAATATGAAAACAAAATTGGGACATAACCCTAAACTCTATCCTAACATTCACATTCATAACACATCATTGTGCCAAATCTCCATATACCAGCATCCAAGTAAACACAAAACATTGTATAACATTTGTACAACGTCGACCATTGTACAAATGTTATATAAATGTTTTGTGCTTACTGGGATACTTTTAAAACAGTATTACGCTGGATTTATTATGTAATACTCTGGTAAAAGACTAAAATATCATAGCTATCTTAACAACCAACAGAAAAACAGATGATGTAGCCCGTACATTTGGTGTGTTATAAAATCATATATCAAGGATTAGTCTTTATATTTCAGTTTTACAAATCTTCAGCAACAAAGGCTCGATAGTGCGCATTCAATTGTTCATGAAATGAGGTAACATAACACTCCATGTGTGCCCAAATTTCCCCACCCACCCCCGCCACTTCCCATAGCTGTCAACGAAGATTATTTGAAAATAGCCTCTTTTTCTACAATTTTGAGCTTGGGTTAACATGGTTAAAAAATTGTCACAATTATGAGAAATTATGAGAAATGAGTTGATGATCTATTTGCAGGAATTGGAGACAATGCGAAGACAATTAAGAGCAGAATATTTGCAATTGATCGATGCTATGCAGGCCAACTTTACAGACGCATTGTTAAATTCCAGTCAGGTGTCCTGGCCATCAGGGCCACCTGGTGAGCCGGGAGACGATGGACCACCAGGGCCACCTGGTGAGCGTGGTGTTTCAGGCCGTGATGGTATACCCGGGGCGGTGGGCCAGAATGGCACGCAGGTGAGCGAGCTGGATTATTTTCACCAATATTTTTTTTATTCATTTTTATTAATAGTACTATCCCATTAAACACATAACATTTGTATGATTTTTGTACAATGTTGGACCAACGTCAAATGTTATACAAATGTTTTGTGTTTAGGCCTACTGGGATAGGCATAATTCTTGAGTTCAGTAAGTTAGAATAATCATGCATGCAGTATCATGAACGATATGGCTAACAAGATATGTAGTTGATAAAACATGTATTGATAGCGTTTTATACACTTTATTAACGATAGCATTCATGTTGCATTTAAATTGAGGTGCAGAACATATCACAATTATCATACCGTAATCAATGAAAATGTGTAGAATATTCTTAAAATACACCGGTGACGTCAGTCTATTGTTAAAACAGTAGATTCGGATCAACAAATCTACTGTTATTTTTCATACTGGCCCGGGCGGGCACAGTGATTATTATGCAGGTTGACACTACATGCCTAATGTTTCTTGGTTAACCACAATGACTATTTAATCTATCAATTCTTGGAGCACATGTACCTATTTTGTGTATTTTAAGTCGAAGAAAGAGCTCAATTACGATAATATTCGCAGATCTGAATATACTCGGCGCTGCGCGCCTCGTACATTCAGATCTACGAATCTATCGAATTTTGTTTTTTCTCCTAGACGTATTTTTGTGTATTTCATATGTGTGTATTTCTACACAGGGTCCTACAGGTGACCCAGGAGAGGACGGTGAGCTAGGTAGGAGAGGTCCAACCGGTGCCACCGGTGACACGGGTCCAGAAGGTGCAGGCGGTCCCACGGGTCCTGAGGGTGAACCTGGACCTCCGGGCTCCAATTTGAAGCGGTGTCGGTACAGCTCACTGGAGAGGAGGGGAAGCATTGCATTTAATTACACCTACACGTACTGGTACCCCCAGGAAAAGGCCGATTACGATGTAAGTGTAATCATTCCCAACTGTAGCAGATAACTGTTGAGCAGCGATGGAGATCGAAGTTGTGCCATCCCGGTAAGCATGAAACATGTGTATATCATTTCTACAATGTTGGGCCAACGTCGAAGACGTTGAGCCACCGTTGTACAAATGTTGTACAAATGTTTTGTGTTAGCTGGGATGGATGTGAAATGGCGAAGCGTACAGTTGAAAAGATGTAGCCTTTGAGATTCACCTGTTGAATGTTATATCATCCTTGGTTATATCTATAAATGAGAAAAATGTGGCCCTGGCTTCATTAGCATTTAATTTTTTATCAAAGTGCCTGTGTAAATTGTGACACAACGTCCTTATTTACAGCATACATAAGTGTGTTTCACCCAGGTACTCTTTGGGAAGGGGCAGCTGCCCAGCAGACACACGACGATGACTCTATGTTGGTTTAAGGTTGGTCCAACGTCGTAGACAGTGGGCCAACGTTAAACCAACATTGATTTAACATCTTCTTTCTTCTGCGAAGATTCGCGTTCCCCGAAACTTTCAGAGATGTAACGTAGCCTATAACTTTAAAATATAATCTTGGAAAAAGCGAAATTGATGTGATGACAACTTGGTCATCCGAGTGTAGCCCTATGTCAGCTTAGCCCTTATCTGAAATATATTTGTATAGACAGTGGAGACGAAAGGTTTTTTTCAATTTGAAATCATCATAAATGTCTTAGTTATCTCTTTCCGATTCATTCGAATACCAGTGCTACGAGTCTGCGGCAATTCTAATCTTTAATTCTTTCAGTGCGGGAATCGGAGATCTAAATAAGGTCCCCGTGCTGAAAGGGTTAGAGTTGTTACTTACAACATTAAACTATAATCCTGCAAAGTTCATATTGTAAATACCTAAAATCAAGAATTGATTAATCAATTCTTGCTAAATTGGTATTGATGTGATCTATGTGTGACAAATCTTTCATCCGAGTGTATAGCCCTGTATGCTAGCTAAACCTTTTAACCTTTTCACTACCATACATGACGGAAATTTCCGTCGTCATTCGTCAATGAACGTAACCATAAAATGACACAAATTTTTGCCAAATATATACTACATTTATGTATTTTTCGTCATTTGAAGCTGGAAATTGCGTCAGCAATTCCAGCTTCGAATGACGAAAAATAGAACTCCTACACCAGCATATCTGGATCCTGGCATGCACCCCGGCCTGGAAGTCAAAGGGTTAACAGCCGGTCCTGATTATAGTGTTTTATTTTTTATTAGCAATGCATCAATACCAGCTTTTCAACATGTTAAATATAAGATGTGACATCAATCAGCAAGATTTCAAAATAGTTTACCTGCATTCTGTCAAATCTGCCTAATTTTCACTCACTTTAAGTTGTGGAATGCGTCAGCGAGACAAAACTTGAAGTGCGTGAAAATTTCAATTGCTAATTTCGCGGTTAAGGGCTTAATTTTGTCATTTATTTTTTTCAGGACTGGACTGTGACCGGATTGGACTGTTCCACGCAACACGGCACCGGAAGTACGCTGGAGTCCCGAGATCACCCTCAACACAGGGGTGACATGCAGTTCCGCTGCGCATGCGTAGGAAAAGAGCCGGATGTGCGAATAAGGGACTGTGAAATTCATATCTGGGAATGTCCGAAAGTGCATGTGTAGATGTACACCAATGTGATAAAATAGGCCGGCAGTCACTGCCAAGCCAAAAGGCAGTATATGCTTACTCATCAAGTGAGCAGTAACTGCATTTTGGCTCTGCAAAAAAATGTAGCACCAAGAACTTTATATACCCCGGTACATATATAAAGCTCTTGGTAGCACATACACTATATTGCAATAGTGTCAAATAGTGGAAGCGCCACTACATGTGCTGTTGGCACTTACGATTATTTTATCTCTGTGTGACGACATGTTCATGGTATATTTTTATGTGGTTTATTTGACACAATTATTTAGTGTTCCATGTACATGTGTTTTAACATAATATAGGATAGGTAAATCTAGGGACAACTCAAAGATAGCTGAGAATGGAAGAAGCATTAGAAAATATGTAAATATGTACAGTAATGCACACTGTCTTTCATTCTTCTAAACACATACAATGTCTTTCAAAAGAGGCATCGACTTTAGACGTCAGAATCTGACGTCTGTAGACGTCAGATTATGACGTCTAAAGTCGATGGGCGGTCATTGATCCTGTGTTAATAATCAACGTAAAGTGAGAAGGCTTAGGGAATGCTCATATTGATGAAGGGCTCGATATATAAAAACATGACCAATTGGATAGGCATATATTATAATACTTGTGAGTTTGAAATGCAAACAACCAGATATGTACTAATCTATACAAAATGTCGAAACTGACCCCACCTATATTAGGATATATTAGAATGACTTTAGCCTTACTATAAATCCTAGTGGTGTTCAATATTATTGAAATTTATGGTATATTTGGTAACAATAAACAAGATACCTTAGTTGCGATATTAAATTATTATTGGACCACGCAGTCGTAATGAAATACGGTTACTATAGAAAAATAATCCTTTTGATACCTACCAGGATCGTATTCTCGTACAAGTTACGATATCGTAGTCTTCTGATTGGCCTAGATGGTCATCTCGACCAATCAGAAGTCTACGATATATCGTAACTTTTAGGAGTATTCGGGCCTAGCCTACCTCAACTCTGTCTAAGACATGACAGACAGAGCCAAGCTGATAAAATTTCAAAAGTAGACCTACTATTGATCGTGCGGCTCACATTTTTGTACACGTAGCATTAGAAATATCAGAATCAATCAGGTTAGTTTATAATTAGAACTATCCGTTGATGTGTGGATATTTTGTGGGCACATTATTTAGAATGCTGTCGTGCAAAGCCAAATGCAGTATCTGTTCACTTTACACGTGAGCATATACTGCGTTTTGGCTTTGCGCATCACCATCAGATAAAGGGGTTATTACATATGAGTTCACGAATCCAACAAAATAGTACATCTCATTGTGAATCCCCGACCCTGCAAACACGAGACATTGAGCCATTGTTGGTTCAATGTTGGTCCAACGTCGTAGACGGTGGACCAACATTGAACCAACAATGGCTCAATGTCTCGTGTTTGCTGGGGAAGCAAGTTTCCCCAATGTGTTTTCAAGCACTTGAATGTCCGCTCAGGACCGTGCCAAGTGTGGGCCTTTTGTGCTATATAGTGCGCCTACGACATAATAGTTTTGTGTGGTTACGTACTCTTTTTCGCAAATCCAAAAAGGAGTATGTACTTATTTAAAAACTAAGTAGTTACTTCCTTTTGGTTTTACAATACAGTAAAACTAACTCACATTTGTACATACAGTATGTAGAAAACGCATTTTATGTTATCGTTGTTCACTCCCAACAAAGCGTTTATCTAGTCTGTTTGACAAATTATACCTCAGCGGTTTCTCAACAGAAGCCGAAAACAATCCATACCTGTGAATCCTGCAAAATGTCTTGTCTCTGTAAAATTGACCACAAGCATGTTACCATGGCAACATAGTGACATATAGTTGGCTCCGTGTAAATTACCCGCAGAAGACAAATTAGTGTACAAAGATAGATGTACAGTCAAAATGTATTATAGCCATGTACATAATAACGTTGTGTGAATAAATTATATCTCGTACATTGTCTTGTTTTATATCACAACCTGGGCCCGAATTCTCGTACAAGTTACGATATATCGTAGGCTGCGGATTGATCGAGATCTCGATCAATCCGAAGCTTACGATATATCGTAACTTGTACGAGAATTCGGGCCCAGGTCACAACGCCACTATTCCACTAGACAACGAAGACACATTTTCACCCGATTGCGCCCATCTCATTCAAAATATCACTGCGATAATACATTTTACAGCTCGAGTTCATACATCATGGAATGTTTAGGGGTCACGTGGCGCTATCAATTAAAGATACCGAATAAAATTAAATATCAACATTTATTTATATTAAAGCGACTGTATATGATGACAATAATTTTCTTTTTAATTTTTTTCATGAGCATTATATAATTTTTTCAAGAATTGCAGATTTTCAAAAACATTTCTTATTGATACTTATAAGTATCTATCGAAAACCCAAGCATACAGTTTGTTCACCTAGCACAGCACTGGGCCACACGTTGATGCCGTCGGCCCAGCGTGGAGTAGACCATCGGTGCTGTGGGACCCCCCCCCCCTCCTCGATCATCGCGTTCCCAGACCAATTCAGGGCGGCAGCTATTGATGTAATCAGGTGATTACTTTGGTCATACCGTCTGAGTTGTGGGGGCATCTTCTTTACATGACATCATACGTCTTGGAAATAAAACTAGTTTAGTCGTTTCCAGTGCTTATAAAAACAAATGTAAGTTTTCGTATTTTATTCAGGATCAGTAGGCTATATAGCTTATAAAGTAAATTTTTAAAATTGAAAAGTATCATCCCAAGGAGTTCCTCTAATTGGAACATTATCATGATTTTTTATTGATGAGTTTTAATAGATACGTTATAACTTTATTAGTCGATGCATCAGTAGTGTATTGATTATTGATGAATTATTAAAGCTGCTCATTGGGCTGACATCAATTTTCGTTTATAGTTTTGTAATGAAGTAGTGTTTCCCACAGCTCATGCTTTTATTTTTTCATTAGATTTTTCTAAATATTTTTTATTCACATTTTTATAAATCCGACGGAAACCCAAACATTCTTTTTGTATACCTAAACACCTGCTGAAGGACGGTTGAATGATCCTACAGCACTAAGCCACATGTTGATGCTGTCGGCCCAGAGTTAAGCAGACAATCGGTGCTGCGGGGGAACCCCCTGATCAACCCGTTCCCAGAGCAATTAAGGGCGGCAGCTATTGATGTACCAGCTAAGAGAACCGACATTGGGCGGATTTGGGAAAGTCCTGAGACATCCCAGTCCGGGCATCCAACTACTAGCCCTGAGGTTGAAAGGCCTGATTGCTACGAATGTTCCAAATTTGCGACCGGTAGGCCAATATATCAGTGATCACCCTAGCTCGTCATACACACATCCGGTTACACGTGCATCCGTCGTGTGCCCAATGGGGATAGGCCTGGCCCAGTGACACGGGATGACCTGCAGAGCACGCTACCGCTGTAGATACATGCATGTGCGAGATGTTCATAAGAGGTGCAATATTCTCTAAAGCAAACATTTGTTGATAAAGGCGCTTTCAAGTTTGTTCTTAATTCGTAATTATTATACATAAAATAATATATGCTAAAAATAACAGATGACGGTTATTACTTGACCTGCAGATTCGTGTGCCATTTCAGCTCCACGGAGAGCATGCAGTCCTGCAGCTATTTCGGCGCATTGAACTTATAGTAAAAAAGAAATGAAATGAATCGGGCTTTAGGCCACCTTTGTGCACATATAGGCTAAACTGGGCCAGGAGAACCTCCTGAGGATGGTGAGATGATTGAGATGACACTGTCCTCCAGACACAAGATTCGAAATTCGAGCCCTGGCGGTCTGAGGCCGAGCACGCTACCTCTCGGTCACGGAGGCTCCCCACAATACTAACTTTCACACGTGGATGGGGAAGAAACATTTTTGTTTCTTTCAAACCGCCGAGACCGGGAACCGAACCCCGAACTCTGGCGTGAAAGGCAGCGGTGCTAACCACTACCCTGAGGCCCCCGCCCTGAACTTATAGTACACATTGCCAGCTCTGTCCTACCAGATACTCATTTACACCTGAGTCAAGTGAAGCATCTGAAGTTAAAGTGCTTTGCCAAGGGCAAAACATCAAAACAATTTCTCAATATTGATAGGGAAGAAACATGATATTTCTCTGTGAAAATCCCGCACCCAGCGGGGCTTGAAACCGCACGACAGACAGCGATATCAAAGCTCCGAGATCTAACCATTGCGTCACGTCCCTCTCTACGTACGTTTGTATGGAATGTACGTTTCTCAAGCCTTGACAACAAGGACAGTCTTCGCCATGATTAATTTTATACTCGTCAAAATACATCCTAATATTACATTTTGATCAAAAAGTGGATTATGAGGAAAGTCACATAAAATATACATCAATCATGCAGCCTCACGTTTTATTAAAGAAAAAGCAATGTAGCATTTGTGTTATTTAGGGCATTCAAAGATAACATTTAAGAAATATTTGATACTTTATCATGCCACATATATACACGAACATCTTTGGTGCCCGATATTTACTAAAGTGAATAATGCAATGCAAATTTAAAAAGTTAGTAACAAGTTTAATTTGCATATATTAAAAAGTGTGACTTTAAGGCTAACTGAATCACGGTCATACCCAATAAACACAGAACATTTGTATAACATGTTTACAATTTTGGGCCAACGTCGAAGACTTTTCCAAATGTTATACAAATGTTTGTGTTTGCTCGGTAGTGTTTTTTTATCACTCTAGTGAGAAAATATGAATATATTGCAATTTTGTGTAAACGGTATTTAGAATATAACTGCAAGTTCGTTTTGTTTTGTAAGTTTGTTCACAACATTGGCTCTGTAGAAGCCCAGTGTACGTCCATTCAGAGGTTGCACTGGACGGTAGTTGTTCACCAACAGCGGACTATCAGCATCATGTCCCTTGTGTACAAGTGTTCGTAGTCTCTTCATCTGGAGGCAAAATAAGCATCATTAACAATTAATTGACACACTGAATCATTTTGATCTATAGCAATATAAGTGTTGTTATTATTACAATATTATTTTATTGAAAGTCAAGTTAATATAGAGTTTAAGATGAACACTGGTATAGTGCTGTTGACAAATTGTCTTAACCCTTTAACCGCTAAATTATTCAATTTGAATTTTCACTCACTTGAAGTTGTGTCTCGCTGACGCGATCCACAACTTCAAGTGAGTGAAAATTATTCAGATTTGACAAAATGAAGGTCAACTATTTTCAAATTTTTCTGATTTTATGTCACATTTTATCCTTAGCATGTATAAAAGGCGGTACATAATGTGGCAATAAAAAAACGAAGAACCGAATATATTCGGGACCGGCGTTCAAAGGGTTAAATATAAATAACAACTTAACACGGAAACACTTTGAAGAATTGTTGTAAATAAATACAGGAACAGCATCCGTAAGGTAATATTTTAGTTTAGTCTTAGCCTACCTGGCTCTCTGATACATCAAAGGAGTGTCTCCTTGGATTGAACAGGGTCCAGATAACGTTCTCAGTACATGCTGGTGTGGTCAGACTGCCTTCATAGCGGTAATACTTCATGGTGTCGACTTGTGGAAGGAGAAATCCAGGGGCAAATTTGTCAACAGCAACACTCTGGCCTGAGGAAGACAGTGGTTCACCCATTGTGAGAACAGACATAGTATTCAATAAAAAAGGTTTATAATAATTATAGTCCGACCTAGAGATGACATAACCTTGTTTTGTGACATCTACAATGTTTTTCTGGTGTTTCCTATATATTTTTTTTGTGCTGAATTAAAATCTGATGAGTGTCAGCTTAAAAAATTTGAGCATTTTTGTAGATTCAAAGTCAAAGGTCAATATCAAGGTCAAATATGATTTTTCAAGAAATGAAGCTAAGAACAAGTGTGATACCTCATTTCTATGTGATTTTGACTGGGCAATCCACTTCTGGAATATTTTTATTACTTAGGGTCATCTTCAAGGTCAAAGGGTCAATTTCAAGGTCAAGTAAGAGAAAATATAAGTTTTAACAAATAAAGCTAGGAAAATGTGTAACACCTCTTTTTCGTATGATTAAACATATGATCAAACATCATGAAAGTGAAATGATCAGGCGACAATAACTCATTAAAGGGTGGTAGAGGGGCGTTAAAGAGCGACAGGAAAGCGTACAGGTCAATGGAGAGGCGTTAAAATGCGACAGGGAGGCGTTAAAGGACAGTAGCGTTGGAAGGTGTCGAAGAAGCGCTAAATAACAATAGAAGTATGTTAACGGGTGATGGGGAGGCTTTAAAAGGAGATGAATAGGTGTTTAAGAGTGAGGAGAAGGCGTTGAAAAGGACAGAGAGTCACTAAAGGTTGACGAAGAAGGGTTAAATGGCCATGTAGAAAGATCAAAGGGTGATGGAAAGGCGTTAAAAGGCGAATAAAAAGAGTTGAAAGTCGATGGAGATGCATTAAGGGGCGATAGAGAGGCGTTAAATGACAATGGGAAGGCAGTAAATACGATAAGGAGGCGCTAAAAGGCGATCATGAAGCGTTAAATGGTGGAGGCAAAGCATTAAAGTCGATGGTGAGGAGGTAAAGGGTGAGGTATGGTATGCATTTAGGGCGAGGAGAAGGCGTCAAGGGGAAACGGAGAGGCATAAATGACGATGGAGAGGGGTTAAAGGGTGACAGAAAGGCTTGAGGTGGCACTAAAGGATGACGGGCTATGAAGGACAATGGAGAGGCGCCGCATACGCATACAATTTTGCGATGGTAAGGCGTTAAAATTGGATGGGGAGGCATTAAATATTGATGGAGAGGTGTTAAGCAGATGGGAACCAGTCCCGGATATATTCGGGATTTGGGAGTGTTCCCCCAGGATCAGTCCCAGATATATTCAGGGTTGATTACATGAGATAACTATTACGTTATCAATTAATCTGGTCCGAGCAAGAGTGCAGCAGCAATTTCCTATTGTAGTCAATGTGTTACATGTCGACGGAGATGCATTAAAGGGTAATGGGGATGTGCTCAGGGCGTAGAGAGGTCGTCAAAGGGCGACGGAAAGGCCTTTAATTACAAAGAAGAGGTGTTAAGCTAAAAGTGCTTTCAGGGCGAAGAAGAGGAGTTTAAATGAAATGAAATGAAAGGAATCGGGCTTTAGGCCACCTTTGTGCACATATAGGCTAAACTGGGCCAGGAGAACCTCCTGAGGATGGTGAGATGATTGAGATGACACTGTCCTCCAGACACAGGATTCGAAATTCGAGCCCTGGCGGTCTGAGGCCGAGCACGCTACCTCTCGGTCACGGAGGCTCCCCACAATACTGACTTTCACACGTGGATGGGGAAGAAACATTTTTGTTTCTTTCAAACCGCCGAGACCGGGAACCGAACCCCGAACTCTGGCGTGAAAGGCAGTGGTGCTAACCACTACCCTAGGGCCCCCGCCCAAGAGGAGTTTAAGGGCAATGAAAAGGTCTTTTATTGCATCCAAGAGGCGTTGAACTAAAAGCCCTACAAAAACGCATAAAGGACGACAAAAAAAAATCGTGCAAGTGCGACGGGAGTGTGTTTCCATCATCCTTCAATGCTTCTCCATCGCCCTTTAACGCATTCCTTTTGTTTTTTTATTTAATGCTTCCTGGTAGCATTTTAACGCCTCTCCATAGCCCCTTAATATCCCTCTGCCACCTGATAATAACCCAGTCTCACTTTAACGGCTCTCTGTCGCCCTTTACCGCCTCCGGATTGCACTTTAATATGCTTTTCCATTGCCCTATAGTACCTTCTCATTATCCTACAGCACCTTCTCGTCACCATTTAACGCCTCCTCATCAACATTTAATGTTTTCCGTCGCTCTCCAATCCCTCTCCGTTGCCCTTTAAGGCCTTTTTGTCGCCCGCGCTTTTCACCATGAGCATGTTTAATCATTTAAACCCACCAGAATTAGATTATCCAATCAAAATCACATCCAAGCTAAGTGTTATACGTTCTCCAAAGTTTAGCATATATGTCAAAAAGCATATTTGACCTTGAAATTAACCTTTTGACCTTGAGGGTGGCCTCAAATGACCAGGATAATAAAAGAAATGGATTTTTCAGTCAAAATCACACGAAAAAGAGTACATGTTCCTAGCTTTATTAGTCAAAAATCATATTTCCCTTTACTTTACCTTGAGATTGACCTTTTAACTTTGAAGATGACCTTCAATCATCAAAATAGTACAAGAAATAGTTTATTAATTCAAAATGACACGAAAAAAGGTCAATATCACATGAAAAAGACGTATTACACTTCTTCATTGTTTTCTTTCTTAAACTTGATTTTTTTTACATTTTGACCTTGAAGACCTTACTACCTTGAAGATGACCTTGAATCCCTAAATAATACCATAAATAGATTTTCCGGTCAAAATCCCATGAAAAAAAGGTATTACACATGTTCCTAGCGTTACTTGTTAAAAATAATATTTTCGCTCACTTGACCTTGAAATTGACCTTTTGACCTTGAAGATGACCTTGAATAATCAAAATAATTTCAGAAATGGATTGCCCAGATAAAATTACATGAAAATGAAATATTACACTTGTCCCTAGCTTCATTTGTTGAAAAATCTTATTTGGCCTTGAAATTGACCTTTGACCTTGAATATACAAAAATGCTCTAACTTTCCAAGCTAGCACTCATCGGATTTGAATTCAGCACAAAAAAATCTATAAGAAACATCAATAAGACATTGTATATGTCACAAAACAAGGTTAGGTCATTTTTATATAAGCCCTAGCTCGGACTAATAACCCTCTCATCGCGGGGACCGTCTTTATACGTCAGAATCTAACGTCTAAAGAAGTCAGATTCTATAAGACGCATAAAGGCGGTCCCCGCACTGAAATAATTAAAATATTTCTAATGATCGTAGACACGTAAATAGGTATTCAAATGAACTGGAAAGAACTAGAGTTCTAAGATGTTATGATGATTTCAAAATGAAAAAAAACTGTTTAGTCTACATGTTCTAAACAACAATAGCGTTGTTAGGGTTAATAACTCCATGAATATTTTACAAAAAAATAATACTTCTATGTGAACTTGACATCTAAAGCTATCCCCGCTCCTGTGAATTTGTTGTAAATGTTATATTTCAATTAAAATTGACATATTTAACTATTACAAAACGTAAAAACGCCCTCAGTTCTGTCCCTATCATGTATGATTTTACCATATTACGACGAGTAATTATGAGATTGATCCTATTAAAAACAATGCATACTTTACATCATAAAAATCAGAAAAATATATATTGACGGAGGCTTACTTCTATTTTTTATCCAATAATTTGGTGATTAGTTATCATTACTTTTTCATTGTATTATGGTCTTACTCTTTGTTTAAATGAAGATTGTAGATGGTCTTTGTTGTCACTCATAACAATATTTCACCAATATGGCCAAGAGTATACAATTATTATATGTTTTATTATTCGTAATCTTCAATTATTCAAACAGTACATACCCCACCAGAGATTGTTTACACAACTCCCACTTTGTGTGGAATACAAATTCATAAGGAGTTCTATTTTGAGAGATATAATCTTGACATTTATTGGGCTATACCTATACAAGAACGAGTTTTCCTAATCTCCAAATTCTTAACTGTAGTGTTATGCAGCAGTCAATGTATTCCCCGACCCACCCCACCGCGAGGCAGCCTGGGGGTTACCACGGGGGTTACCTGGGGGTTTGCTGTTTGTTCAAGCCCCTGGGGTGTGGGGGTTTTCTCAAGTTTTAACCCCAGATTGGAATCACGGGATTTGTCTATATTGAAAATCATTCAAAATCATTACAAAACATTGCAGCTGTCATGTTCAAGTTCAGTAGAGGGGTTCATGTGCGACAGTCATATATGTTCAAGGTGATGGGAGGGGATGCAGGGGCGTCAGCCATGTTCAAGGTGATGTGAGGGGATGCAGGGGCGTCAGCCATGTTCAAGGTGATGGGAGGGAGTGCATGGGGCGTCAGCCATGTTCAAAGTGATGGGAGGGGTGTCAGCCATGTTCAAGGTGATTGCAGGGGGGTGAGGGGCGTCAGCAATGTTGAAGGTGATAGGAGGGGTTAGGGGCGTCAGCCATGTTCAAGGTGATGGCCGTCAGCCATGTTCAAGGTGATGACAAGGGGGGGGGGGGAGTGAGGGGCATCAGCCATGTCCAAGGTGATGGGAGGGGGTGAGGGGCGTCAGCTATGTCCAAGGTGATGAGAGGGGGGTGTGGGGCGTCAGCCATGTTCAATGTGATAGCAGGGGGCGAGGGGGCGACAGCCATGTTCGAGGTGATGGGGAGTGAGGGGCGTCAGTCATGTTCAAGGTGATGACAGAGGGTGAGGGGTGTCAGCCATGTTCAAGGTGATGTGAGGGGTGTCAGCCATGTTCAAGGTGATGGCAGGGGGGGGGGGGCGTCAGCCATGTTCAAGCTGGTGAGAGAGGCTGAGGGGCGACAGCCATGTTCAATGTGATGGCAGGGGGCGAGGGGCGACAGCCATGTTCAAGGTGATGGGAGGGGGATGAGGGGCATCAGCCATGTTCAAGGTGATGGAAGGGGGGCGGGGGGCGTCAGCCATGTTCAAGGTGCTGGCAGAGGCTACGGGGCGTCAACCATGTTCAAGGTGCTGGCAGAGGCTACGGGGCGTCAGCCATATTCAAAGTGATGGAAGGGGGGTGAGGGGTGTCAGCCATGTTCAAGGTGATGGGAGGGGGTGAGGGGCGTCAGCCATGTTCAAGGAGATGGGAGGGGTTGCAGGGGTGTCAGTCATGTTCAAGGTGATGTGAGGGGTGTCAGACATGTTCAAGGTGATGGAAGGGGGGGGGGGGCGTCAGCCATGTTCAAGCCGATGGGAAGAATGAGGAGCGTCAGCCATGTTCAAGGTGATGGGGGTGAGGGGCGTCAACCATGTTCAAGGTGATGACAAGGGGGGAGAAGGGGCGTCAGCCATGTTCAAGGTGATGGCCGTCAGCCATGTTCAAGGTGATGACAGGGGGGTGGGGGTGTGGGGCATCAGCCATGTTCAAGATGATGGAGGGGGTGAGGGGCGTCAGCCATATTCAAAGTGATGGGAGGGGAGTGAGGGGCGTCAACCATGTTCAAGGTAATGGGAGGGGGTGAGGGGCGTCAGCCATGTTCAAGGTTATGGCAGAGGTCAGCCGTGTTCAAGCTGATGAGAGGGGCTGAGGGGCGACAGCCATGTTCAATATGATGGCAGGGGGCGAGGGGCGACAGCCATGTTCAAGGTGGTGTGAGGGGCGTCAGCCATTTTCAAGGTGATGTGAGGG
Source organism: Flabesymbios commensalis (assembly GCA_964017125.1). Taxonomy (NCBI): domain Eukaryota; kingdom Metazoa; phylum Annelida; class Polychaeta; order Terebellida; family Flabelligeridae; genus Flabesymbios; species Flabesymbios commensalis. The sequence continues at coordinate 14,273,288 of OZ024913.1, forward strand.
GCGTCAGCCATGTTCAAGGTGATGGCAGGAGGTGAGGGGCGTTAGCCATGTAGGCCAAATAGGCCTACTAGACTAAGTAGCCTAGTTGATTACAAACTGTATTATAATTGTGTCCTAATATTAATTTAAAATGCTAATTTAAATGGTGCGCAATGAGGTAGGTCGGTCGTCACATAATGATTATTATTGATAGAAATCATTTATAAATACAAACCAGGAGATTTATCCCACCCTGTTGGGTGGGGGTTTTACCTGGGGGTTATCAGGGGGTTTTGACATAAAATGTGCCCCTGGTTGTGGGGACTTTTGTGTTTTTGGGACACCCAAAAAGCAAATCCCCCACATAGCCTCGCGGTGGGGGGTGTCGGGGAATTCGTTGAATATTCTATACCTCTCAATGCTATATCTTCCAAATGATTCAGCAATATATTCAATGCTTTATTATCTTCCTCTGCAATCTGCAACCAATCGACAAAGATGCTTACAGATATCATCATGGATCGTCCCCTTAGATATGAAAGGGTGTATCTGCCACTTGGAAAAGTGGCTGATACACCATTTCATATCTAAGGGGGCGATATATTATACAGGCCTAATATTGTATGTTTTATACCACGTTAATTTGCGCACAACTAGCTAAACAGGGATTTGGGAACCTACTGACAATGATGATATGAATCAAAATACTTTCTTAAAAATCTGATAACTGCGAGCAGGAGAGGAACGCCCGGGCTCTGGTGGGTACAGTATACAGGAGGTAGTTCTGACCATTACAATTACAGAGCCTCTGCCCCTTTATTGTTTTTTTTTCTATATATTGTGATTTGTTTCGATGTAGGTGACATGATGTCATTCAACATGACGTTTATGATAATTAATTAAAATAACAGGTGAACATTTTTGTGCGACTGTGTGTTTAATTTTAATAATCTCTGGGCTCCTCTATTCACAAAATCAATATAATTTTTCTTTAACCCATTTTTCTCATACATGCAGGTGATATGACTTGAATTTAAATTTATTTTTTACAAAGTGCACAGTAGCCTATGCAAATATTGAGACAAGGCCGACATTAATGTGATTGTCACGAACACATTCTCAATAGAGGTGGAGGACTTGAACCCTTACATCGCGGGAATCGATTTCAGACGTCAGAATCTGACGTCTGTACTAGAGTCGATCCCCGTACTGAAAGAATAAAATATTTATAATGGCCGTGGACCAATAACATACTTAGGTATTCAAATGAAGCGGAAAGAGCTAACTAAGACATTTATGATGATTTTAAATTGGAAAAAAATGTTCTCCATCGTGTATACAGAAATATTTCAGCGCTTTAAAGGTCATTTAACCTTTGCGAGCAGTCCTCATCTAATAAGATAGACTTACCTGGAAGTAGAATGCCAGCACGGCGACGCCCCCTCCCTTACCCAGGCTGTCAGTCAGGGTGGATCCTTCGGCGTGATTCACTACATGCATCTGAGAAAACAGCAGCATACAGCAACGTAAAACTAAAATAGTTATCAATACCTCCAGGTCCACATTATTATAGTGGGCCTACTCACTGCATTAACCCTTTCAAGCCTGACTTTACATTGTCATCTTCATCCACCACAAGCCGCGAATTGCTGTCGCAACTCCCGACTTGTAGTGGATGAAGATGATTTGATGTGGTTTAAAAATTATCACGTATTGTTAAACCAGTTTCATGGAAATTTTCGTTCCGAAACCTTTGGTTGTAGGAAAATTAAGTATGTTTTCAGAGATGTAAAATGATGCTTTAATGCATTGTGAGGGCTTAAAAGGTTAATAAACTTTCCTTGCCACTTATAATAGGTCTACTTAGGTATATATGCCGAACCAGGAACCGTAAACATGGTGAAACCCGTTTTTAGATGGACACCCAAATAAGTCAGAAATAACATTTACAATTGTTGTTAAAAAGCATCTGTCTGTCTGTCTGTCTGTCTGTCTGTCTGTTTGTCTGTCTTTGATTGGGCATTGGTATTAACTTCAAAGCCAGCAAAACAGCAAATAATAGTTGCAGACATGAACAGAAGTTTTCTAAAAATAGTACAGTATATAAACCACTGATCACATCCGATATATCGATTAGAAATTTGAGGTATTTTGGGATAGACATATTGAAGTTTAAACAAATCACTTACCTCCATTGGGTATGCCTCGTTGTCAAAGGTGTGTTCTGAGCCTCTTGTATCATCAGAGCCCCAGTGGAAATGCAGCTGATCAGCTACGAATAGTCCATCCAACCCAACACCCCCAAACGCATAGAAGTCGGGTTCCAAGTTCAGTTGTACTGCAAAAAAAGTGACATAATAGTTATGCAATCTATATTTTTATAACAGACCTATTTTTAACTTATAAACCATAAAATTGATTCAACTTACCCGAATGTCCATTGTTTATTAAGGTGGCTGGCTTAGGTTCATCATAGTTGTACAATACGAAGTCGATGTCGTGAGATTTCGGGGCCCTGATGTCATTGTTTATATTGATCGGTGACTGTTTTTTCCCCAAAGCACAGATAAGAAAACATCCACCCCAGCAGCTTGGTCCTGTCATATATAACAAACATAATCACGTCGGGAGACCAAAACGATGGCCAAAGTGAAAAAACGCGTACTTTACCATTTCTATATGGAAAAAATCAACGACTAATATGACATGAACCGCACCCAAGTAGAATAACGCGTTGTTCATAGCTTGAGACGAACACTTTAAAAGAGAAAATAAATAGGCTTCGTGTCCATATTACACACCTTTTTCGAGGCTGTAACCCCAATCAACATGACCTCGTTCTCCTGGAAAAAAGACAAATTATTACACAAGATAATTATGATTTTGTTTATATACCACCTATGCTATTATTTACGTTACACAAAAAGCTGGTCCGAACACTTGTGTAACTCAACATTTACATCTGGGGAGCCGTGCGAACTTTAATTAAACTGCAATTAGGTTAGTACAACTGTCGGTCACAAATTGGTGGTCCTGAGATCGCTTTCTCACCTATTTTCAAATCATAACCTAAGAATTACCATCCCAATAGTTTTTCATGCTTGAATGCAATAACCCCGGGGGGATCGGCTTTAGACGCCAGAATCTGACGTCTGTAGACGTCAGATTCTGACGTCCAAAGTCGATCCCCGCGATGTATGGGTAAATAAGGGTATTTATAAAGGATGTAGATTCATAACAAAGGTATTCAACCGGAATGAACTAACTAAGACATTTGTGACGACTTCAAACAAAACCCTTTAATCTCCATGGGTTAAACATAAATAGCTCAGCGCTGTAAGAGTTAAAACCCCATCTCTAACAAAGTAAAGAGTGTAGTAGTAGGGATGCATTTGTAATTTGCTACATTAGTTCACCAGTGGACTTCTCATAGAACTCTACTTTAGCTGTTGAATATATTATTACATCGATAAAAAATTCCTTATGTTGTGATTGTTGGGATATAGGCATATGCATTGTTATTAAATTATAGGGCGCATGTAAAATGTATTTAAAATACTTACCATCGCAATCTAGAGCACACTCTGAAACAAAAATGTAAAGCGATTGGTATCAGTGCCAATTTAATTCTAGCAGTTGAAGTCCTTTTAAAAAAAGACAACATGCGATGCTTTAAATATTAGTACAGAGGGGCTGCCTCGTTGCTTGCTGCTAATCATGATGATGACACACACGCATATTTACCCTTTCCTGAGAGCATAGAATTACATGCCATAGTTTTATGCTCTCAACAATTGAATGGCTCAGAGGTAAAGTGATCCAGGTCCAAAACTATTAATTTATTTGAAAAAAGTTAATAGGAAATAATGTATTAAAATATATAAGGCAATCAATAAAAAAAAAATTAGACTTTTTAATGAACAAATAGTTTTTCCACTTTAAAAATAAATGCTTTTCTTCAAATAAAGTGAGTAAAATATTTCCAGGAATGAGTTTTACGACAACAATAACTATATCCCCATTAGTAGAAATAAATAATTAATACCAATTCGTAACTTCGTAACATATGATTCTAATTACTGATGTAGAAACGACTAGTCAAAACGAATTATTTTTTAAATTTAACTTTAAAACATTCTACAGCGAATTGAAAAAATGCGGACTTTATCACTAAATTCAATTAAAAAGTGGATCTGTCACATGATCGGCTAATTACCGCCCGTGATTCAGCTCTTATTTTAATAAAGGATAGAATTCAAGTACATTACTTATAAGATAAAACCCGAGGAGCTCTACATTCTTAGCTGTGGAAAAGGCCGGGGCCGAGGCCTTTTCCACAGCTAAGAATTTAGAGATCCGAGGGTTTTAGGTTTTAACTGACTTAAAACACATCCGAACATAATAGTCAGTTGGCCAGGAATCAGAAAAGAGCTTATTTAAGGTTTTCGTGTCGACTTTTCTGTGCATACCTAAAACCTTGCTAGATGTATTCTCAGACCTCTTATAATGAAACCCCGACCGGTTGTCGGCTTTCATGTCTGTGCACTAGAGCTACAGAGTATTTTCAAAATGGCCGCCAAATTCACTCTTAAATTGTCAATCTCACCAGTCAATCAACATTATTATGAACAGAAAACACTCAATTAAAAATCAAAAACAATTTGGATGTAATATAGCTTTACACTAACATACATTAGGACAATATTATTTGATCTAGAGCTACAGAGGATTTTCAAAATGGCCGCAAAATTCACCCTTACATTGTCAGAATCAGAATCTGAATCAGAATCAGAAATGTTTTATTTGACCTAGATATTATATATATTTTACATACAATGTGTTTGGTATACAAGTGGTCAGGGAGACTCTCCTTAAGGTCAGTAAATGACCGCTGACAGGAGGGCCACCCTTTAGAAAACTTACAGATACAATATATATTTTCTCTTTGCGTTTACAAAAATAATATATAATAATAAAAATTGAACAGTAATTAACCAGTTAACGGTATAGAATAGAATTAACAGTAATCAAAAGAGCAATATTGGTTTTATAATGACACGTGTCTGTATCGCTGCTACAGACCCGGCAAACACGACACGTTGACCCACGCTGGGCCAATGCTGGCCCGGCGTCGTAGACGGGTCAACGTGTCGTGTCTGCTGGGCTATGAAAGCACAGACCAGCAAACACGAGACGCTATACCAATACCCTGGACCAACACCAGCACCGGGCAACGTAACATGTTCGCTGGGCATGCATGGTAAGTCGAATTACGGAGGCAATGACTAAATAAATCCCTGTAAAAAGACTCGTTCACTCCGCGCTGGCCCAACGCTGGGCCAGTGTCATAGACAGTGGACCAGCACCGATCCAATGCAGATCGAACAAGACTGTGTGTCGGGAAAACATGTGGGGCAAATTTATAGAGGCCTGTCCAGACAAATATAACAGTTATCAATATTACATTCATCTTTATAAGTATTCAAAATGCTATTTTATATATATATTGCAAAGCCGTGTAGGCTGTGAGTTGTAGTTTTATTTAGTATCATTTGATCAGTATTGTTTAATAAATACGGTAAACTGTTGCGAACACAAAGATTCGCATATTCACGTCTGACTCTATGTGTTATATAGTTTCTACGTCTTGTATTATGTTCATGGTTTTCAAAATTGAAAACGAGACCCAATGAAGTAAAGTATTTGGGGGTTTGATTATTAATTAACTTGTGATAGAATTTGAGTTGTTGTATTTCATGTATATCTTTCATTTTAAGAAGCTTCAAATGTTTGAATAGGGGATCAGTATGGGCATTATATTTACTTACTGAAATTATTCTGACTACTTTCTTTTGTATTTTAAGTATTCTTTGATGGTTATATCCCCATGCCAGAATACAATAGTTAATGTGTGGAAGAAACATAGAATTATTAATAGTTAAGAGAATGTGCTGAGGTAGGGACCGTTTTAATTTATTTTGGATACCAACACATCTAGATAACTTGAGAAATATTTTGTCTGTATGACCATTCCAACTTAACTTTTTATCAATCGTTACTCCCAAAAAGTCAAAACTAGCTACACATTCTATGTTAACATTATTTATATTTATTAATGGTATTTCGACTCTTTTTTGTGGCATATGAAATATTATAAATTTAGATTTAGTTGTATTTAGAGAAAGTTTATTTAATTTGAGCCATTTATCAATCTTACATAGCTCATTATTTATATTACCATTAAGGGTTTCATTTTGTGATTTAGGTTTTAAAGCATTGAGCGTGCTACAAAGAGTTGTGTCGTCTGCATACATTATTAAACTAAAAATTGTGCTGAAGGGAAGTCATTTATATAGATGATGAAAAGTAATGGACCTAAAATTGAGCCTTGTGGCAATCCTGTTTTTATGTCTGTAAAATTAGATGTTGTATTTAAATATTCCACATATTGCTTGCGGTTTGATAGATAACTTTTAAAAAGTGATAAAGCAGTTGCTTTCACCCCATAATAGCTTAATTTGTCCAAAAGAATATCATGATTGAGAGTATCAAACGCTTTTGAAAGATCTAGGAAAATTGAGATTGGTACGTCACCTGAGTTAATATGTTTTATGGTTTTGTCTACAAGTTCTAAAACTGCAGATTCTGTAGAATGTTTTTTCCTAAAACCGTATTGACTTTCAAAGTACAAATTATGCAGATTAAAGTGATTATGTAATTGGTCAAAGATGACACGCTCAAATATTTTAGAAAAAACTGAAAGTAGTGATATGGGACGGTAATTTTCCAAAAGTGTTGGGTCATTTTTCTTAAATATTGGGACAATTTTCGCGATTTTTAAGTTGTCCGGAAAAACTCCACTTGCAAGTGATTGATTTATAATAAATGTTATTGACTTTGTGATATATGGCGTGATTGTTTTTAGTAGTTTTGTAGTAATCTTATCAATACCACAGCTATTTTTTGAGGAAAGGTTGTCGATTATTTTTATTACATCGGCTTCTTCAACAGGTTTAAAGTTCAATACGTCAGAACACGGGTTATTCAAATAATTTTTGAATGAGCCATGCTCTATATTACCTATGTTATTTGCTACATTGGGCCCAATGTTACAGAAAAATAGATTAAACTTATTTGAAATCGTCTCTTTATCGGAAACAGTACTCCCATCTATTTCAAAGTGTTCAGGAAAATTATGTTTATTATTACTTTTTTTGTTCAATATGTCTTTTATATTTATCCAAGTATTTTTTAAGTCATTTTTATATTTAGTGAAACATGAGTAATAATATGTCTTCTTCGCATTTCGTATTAGTTTCTGTAGTATCTTGTTAAAAGAACTAATATTATGTTTAACAGTTTGATATAAAATGGTATTGCGAGGGGTTGTCTTTAGTCAATGGTTTAGGTTATCTCTGAATTTTATTGACCTTATAATTCCTGCAGTAATCCATTTTGTTTTTTTTATGCAGGTGTTTGTTATACTTGACTAACTTGGCTGGGAGATGTTTTTCATATTTCTCTTGAAGTTTGTCACTGATTATATTGTAGTTTTGATTTGGATCACCTACAGGGTTTAGATTAATTAAATTGTAGATATTCGCTTCAGCAACAGCATTAACAAATTTTTGAACAGATACTGGATCAGTTGTTTTTTTTAATATGAACTTTGTTTTTTCGGGGGGTGCTCGGATTGACTTAAATGTAATAAAATAAGGGTGGTGATCAGAAAGGGTATGAGATACAATACCTGATGTGGCATCAGATATATTGGGAGTGCATTTACACAAGGCATTATCAATCAGAGTACCCCTTCTGAGAGAAAATCTAGTAGGTAAAGTTATTTTAGGAAAAAAGTTGTGTGATATAATATTATCTAAATATTCACTGAATATTGGTCTCTCGTTTCTTTTAAGAAGATCTATGTTAAAATCACCTAAAATGGAGCATTCACAACTTTTATTGTTAACGAATGCAAAAATAGGATTAAGTTCTTCGATAAATGTATGATAATTTGCATTTGTATCTCCCGGTGGTCTATAAATGTTGCCTATTATAATATTACGTTCCAGCTGGCTGCCCTATATTTCTATAAATTGTCCTTCTCAGATATCAGATTTCTTATAAAGTGATAAATGCTTATAATGGAAACGAGTGCTGATATTTATTACGAGGCCGCCATGACCGCTACATATTTTACCTTGCGATAACATAGTAATACCCGTCTAATTGAAATAACGAAGTGTCTGAGATATCGGACAGCCAGCTTTCCTGTAGACAAATTATACTGAACTCACAATTATGGGTTTTCAATAATTCTACATATATTTTTAGTTGATCAAATTTTGTATTTAAAGAAGCTATATTCATACTTAAGATTGAGAAATTTTGCCTTCTCTCTCTTAGGTGCGAAATAATTTGTTCATCTGAATATTAGAAAGAATGTCTGATCAAATCATATAAATCATTGTTATCATCCTCATTAATATTGCCGTCTGGCGCAATAATATTATTTAGAGAATTTTTATCAAAACCTCCGTATATCTTCAGTCACTGACATTTATTATTATTTTTGCAATTATTATTATACCGTGCCGTTTACCAATATAAATATCAATTCTGTCATTTAGGAGGTTATTCAAGGAGCAAAATATAGATACAAGTAGTAAGTCAAAATAACAAAAATACACACACATAAAATTGCGGAAAGAAAAAATGAAAAAAAAAGAAAAACAAACTGGTCACAGGTCCATTGTGACACACAAACTGTGGCACATATAATAATAGTGGGTGTACAAAAAACACACACGTATTAAGATATGGGTGTGTTGTATATATTGCAAAATTGTTAACAGTGCGAGACAGAGAGGAGTGAGTGTTTGAATAAAATGTTACCGGGGCAAATAATTTCAAAGTATATATATAGTATTGCTGAACCCAGAAAACACGAAAAGGCTACCCAAAGTCGAGCCTATGTTACACCAACGTCACAGAAAATGTCACAGCGCCGGTGCAACGCCTCGTTATTTTCTGGGTTCTCGTGTAGAAAAGAGCCGAGGTAATTATTTGGAAAGTATTTGGTAGCTTCACAGTATGAATATTACTAAACCTAAACATATATAATTTAATGGGGACAGTAATTATTCGGGGTGCTTCAAAGTCAACCATTACAAGTCAGCCTGTGTGGGTACACAATATATATATAATTTACATTTTTATATTTACAGAGAAATATACACGACAAAAGGAATATAGCGATGTTCTTTTTGAGCTGAGCAGTGCAAGAATGGTCTGGTGAAGGAATTGCAATGAATATTAATATTTAAAATATGATAGACACAATGAAAATAAAATAAGAAGTAGAATTTTTAATAAGCTATTAATTCAGCTGTGAGGACGAGCCTGAAAGTATATTTCTAGAGTAAAACCTGCTTGTTCACAATGTAAACGGGTCAATCAACATTACCGGTCAATCAACATTATTATGGACAGAAAAAAACCTAATAAAAATTATATAGCATTATTATAATATACAATATTTTTTATCAATGATCAAAAGAGGAATAGTAAAAGAACATTTTAACTTTGTATTTAAGCATACCATTCAATCTCTTTAATTTGAAAATATGAAAAATATGTATATAATCCAGCGCCTTTTTTGGCCCTAAGTTTTTGAGAATAAACATCTTTTTATTTCTATACATCGTCTTCAAAATCACCTACTGAGCCCCCAAACCAGTTAAAATGATTAGAATACTCTAATAATCCATACCTGAACATGGTTTTTAAAGGCAGAAACCCTTTACTTTCGGAGAAAATTTCAAAAAAAAGTTGTAACCATTATTTTGCCCAAGTTCGTAACAATGCGAATCCTTGGTAGCCACCCAAGAAGAACGTTTACTTGATCTTGACCTTGAAATGACCCTTAAATGACCTTGGTGTCATCTTATATCTATGTCACATTAAAGCCACGAGGGTTATATATATATATATGTCAACATATAATATATAATGCCAAATCGTCACATTAAAGTGACATTCTGATATTTACATGACAGCTTATCCTGATATTACAATACCATATTTCTACACTATAGCAGGCCTGTTATAGAACATTATAATATGCAATACATCCCTCAATTATGTTACTAATATCTCACATTATATAATAACATATGCGGATATTTAAGTGTCACGTATATCCATAATACAGCAATATCATGCCATTATAATGGCCTTGATATAGGATATTAAAATGTCAGATCTGTGGTTAAATTTTACTCACTTTGGAACTTAGGAGCTTAGTGTGAAACGATTGAGATTGCAACGTTTCGGCCTGCCTTCAGCAGATCTTGATCACGCCACCCTTGTGACACAGTTAAAGTGGCCTTTTAATATAGGTGGCTGCACAAAATTCCATTTCGGAAATGACCAAGTGGCCTCGCACATGAGGTTGGCTGCTCCTAAGAGTGGGTGCTCACAGCAAGCTTTATTCACTACTGTATTGCCAATTATATTGCTACAGTTAAACAAAATTTCATATATCGACTATTTAATGACATATATATACATTATAATAGCATGTTGTGGGGAATTAGTATCATATCTTAATACTGTAACTCCATATTCTTAAAATATAGCATCTTATTGTGACAGTATGCTGATAACATTTAATATCATATACAATGATGTGGATGTGATATTTTTGCACTACAGCTGGTGCAATATTATAGTATTATTCTTTTATTAAAGTAACACATCCTGACACTGTAGTGCTCCATCCCATCATCGTATGACATAATGTGGAATATCCGTCCATTTGAGTGTCATACTGGGGTATACAAACATTAAGATTTCATTATACTTTTAAATGTCGGCATACCGACATATTATTGTCATTATAATTCCATATTATGGTAGGCCCTACTATAATTATCATATGTCGACACTATCATGCCATACCATGAAATTTCATGGTTTATGACAAGATTATACCATCATGTAGTGACATTTTAATGTCATGTGCCTACATTGTGATGCCATATTTTAACATGTTTACCATTAAATTGTAACTATAATATCGTTTCTGTACACTATAGTACTGTACCATATATGCATGTAGATCTACTGACATAATGAATTATCCTGATACATTCATGGCATATCGCGGCACAGATATGGTAACTTTACTCATACACAAGATACAGCGGACATCTCACAGCAAATATGTTTATATCTTCATCAACTAACTTTGTTGATATGAGTAATGTCATCAACCATGCTATTTATGCAAGCATTGAAAATGACCGATTTATATTAAAAGAAGCGGTGAAAAGCAACAGATATTATAAAACACTCACAAAGGACGACTTACCCGAAATAGTTTATTAGGGTCTGTGCTGTGCCCATATTGCTCTCCTTGGTATAAAATAATGGTGAGTACTTATATAGCGCACATACAATGCTCTTGTGCGCTTCACACATATTACCCCTGGTCACTGGACCATTTCAACTCCCTTTTTGAAGCATACAGCACTTGCAGCCATTTCGGCGCTAGGAACTAGTCGCACACATTGCCATCTCTGCCGATGTCGCTGCCTGCCGTGCGGTTCCGAATCCCACTTGTATTGGTGCAGAATTTTCGGAGAAATATCATGTTTCTCCCCTCTCAATCTTGGGACATTGTTAAGATGTTGTGTCCCTGGGCAAGGCACTTCACCCTCAAATGATTCACTTGACTCAGGTGAAAATGAGTACCTGATAGGACAGAGATGGCAATGTGTACGATAAGTTCAATGCGCCGAAACGTCTGTAGGACTGTATACTCTCCGTGGAGTTGAAATGGCACACGAATGGACAGGTCCAGTGACCAGGGGGTAAGATGTAAAGTCGGATAATAGGTCTTCAGACTTGATATCAGACTATAAACTTGCACCTTTACCTTTTATTTTAAATATAGCGATTTAACAGAATTCTCCCCTGGAGATGGGTGATATTGCACACAAGCCGAGGCTATCTGAGCATTCAACCGACTGAAATATACTGGACTTTAGCTTCCACATATTTTATCCTCTAACCTAAAAAAATATCTCAAAACAGCCTAGAGGGAAAAAGAAGAAGGTGATAGGATAAAATGGTAATAATCACACATGGGACCATATTTAAGTGTAGCACGACAATAAACTACATAACTATAATTTATTACTTACGCAATATATATACACTATGATATAGCATAATTGAAAACATATGTTATATGCATGTGCATATAACATGTCACATTTCTCGGTTTGCACACACTTACGTGAAGCAAAATATTTTGAATTGATGAATCATTGGTAATTACCGAAATATTGACAAAACAAAAAGCATATAGATTGATGGTTATTATTGCATACATCTGCTCTAATACATCGAAAATATATTTTTTTCTTATCTTTATACGTCAGAATCTGACATCTACGGTCTTTATGCGTTAGAATCGTATGAAGACGGTCCCCGCACTGAAAGAAATTTTATATTTATAAAAGTCCGTAGACCCATAACATAGATATTCAAATGAAGCGGAACGAGTTAAGTAAGATATATATGATGACTTCAAATTAAAAAAAACCTTTTCTCCATGGCTCATACAAAAAAATATTTTAGCGCTGCAAGGGTCGAACCCACCTGAGTATGCAGCATGTACTTGAGTCACAAGTAGAATACTCAGCACGCTCAACTCAAGACACTTTAAAATCAGCATTTTCTCGTTTCTTATTTGATGATTAGACAAGGTCTCCGACACAAGAGTCGTGGTGCATAATGCTTGAACCTGAACCAGCATAGGAATTTATATGGTCCACGATCGACAGAAACCATTTAATCGACTATCAAATTGTCTTGACCGTCGTTAAGACCATACAAGACAAATACATTGTGCTGTGTCCCTGCAAACATGAGACGTCGGCCCAACGTTGGTTTACTGATGGGCCAGCGTCGTAGACGGTGGTCCAACAGTAAACCAACGTTGGGCTGATGGCTCATGTTAGCTGGGGTGGCGTGGTGCGATAAAATATAGGAATTACATACAGTGCTGAGCAAATTAATTTTGCTTATTTTCAGCTACACAGTGTTTGATCATGTTGATGAACAGCAATGTTAGTATCTTATTTCCAGGGGACTGTATGAACTTTGGCAAACAGAAGCGTTATTTTATCTAAATTTAATTGTTGGGAGAGTTAATATTGATGCTAAATTTAATGAGAAGATCTTCTGGGAAAAACTATAATAAAATTCCACATTCATAGCAAAGTTGGTACACTGTTGGTGAATAGTAATATCGATTTAAACAACATACATACTCTCATATACTATTTGTTGTTGAAGTGACGCTGCATCGACCATTAACATAATGTTTTTTAAAGTGTTCCAAATTTCATAGTGTACATATTCTAAAATAAAAATTCCATCGCAATTCATGAAGTGCGATGACATTTTAGAATATCTACGATATGAAATACTGTATGTAAAGATATAATTTATTTTTGTCATACTCTCTCTAATAACTGTTCATGTAAATACAATTCAAGAAATATAATATTTTTTACCTATTTGCAGTTATGTCTCACAAATTAAATTAGATGGCATTACAGTTAAAGAGTTGAGGCTATGTATTATGTAGGTCTACTAGTCAATTTCATGAACTAACAATACATTGTATACACAATTTATTTTGATGTCGTAACAATGCCCACAATAAGCCTATATGCAACATCTGGCTTGAGGGCAATAAGACTATTAACTGCCATGTGAGGAAATACCGTCTGCAACACTCACTTATTTTTTTGTGTTGTAATTGCCGTTTATCATAAGCATATTATAAAGGGCTGGTGAAAATTGAAAGGCAAAGGCTCCAATGTATCCTGTTTAATATTCATGAGCTACACCCCCCCTTCCGATCTGATCATTTCATTTTGAAAAAAAACGAGTGTGAATCTATTTTAAAAGCATTATGGCAAACTGGCCAATAGTAATGGTGTGCATTTCCCATTTTTAAACCAGTCTAAAATTGATCTAATCTTACTTATATCTATTTCTATCTTGTCTATGCACGTAAGACACAGAAATTGCGCCACTATTGTAATCACAATCCAACAAACCATCTTAAACTGCGTCTTACTACAAAAGTCAAATGTTTTGTTTGTAAATATAAACTGATCTAGATACATGAAATATATATCAATTATTTGCACCTGTGCAATTTCCAAAAAAAATCGCAACACAGATGCATGTCTTGTGACGTTTACCCCCCCCCCCCTCTCCCCTACACATGAGTCAACTACATATATAACCGCTGCACAGCCATTAGCTAATGCTGGAATGTCCTTGTTTGGGGATAAAGTATAAATTAGGACAACGTATGTGGATCATTGGGACACGTATACAACCTAATATAATGTTATACTACAAAAATGAACAATGTAGGTCCTAATGTTTGCTTAATGCTGAACTAGCGTCCCAACTCAATGGGCCTATATAATAGTATGTACATCACAAACGGCATTTTGCTGTTTTTTCGTGTGTTTTTTCCGGATTTATGTAAATTTGTGTGACACTGCAATAAAATAAATATTTGTTTGTGTTTGTTTGTTCTTTTTGTTCATTATTACTGGTAGAAATGAGGCCATCATTGTAGAATTTAAGCATTATTTGTTTTGAATGTCACTTTTATCACCTTTTCCGGGGTACCCATTATTAGATTTCTCGCAATTACGGAAAAATATTGCCAACTCTCACATTTTATTCCATAATTGCTTGAATAGGTAAGTAGAACATGCATGCTGTGGCCTCTTCTGATATTTTTTTTACACAGGTGCCATTTTTTTAATTTTTATAAAAAAATGCAAAAAATGAAAATAGACTATGTCTACTGCCCTATGAGGAAGTTCTGGAGGACATCATTAAAGCCGTTTGACCAGAACAATGTGGGAATCTCGAAGAATTGAGAAACCTGGGTGAAGTTTTGTTCGCCTGTCCTACGTTTTTTCATGGGGCGCACCGAGGGTAAAAATGAAAGTTTTTCAGCCATAAGGATGGAAATCCATCAAAAAAAAAATCTTTCATGACCCCCTTGTGGATTTATTGCGTGACACTCACTGAGTGCCCTGATGTATTTAAAAACTAAAATTCTCAATGAGGTTCATCTCCGTAGTTTTCTTCAGCTGCTTTAAAAAGTTCAATTATCTGGGTGATATTTTAGATTCTGTATCATGCTGAAATTTGCAACATGAAGGTCACAACATTTGGACGTTTTTTAAATTTAGCTCACATTTTGACCTACCTCAGGATTTTTCTTGCTCAGTCAAAACAGTGGAATGTGATCAAATATTTCTTTTAGCATGTCGGCAGTAACGAAAAAGGGTGAGCATAATTTTATAGGACGATTTTAAAATTTTGTGACACGGCGTGCTGATGGCCACGTACGCCATGTACACGCTTCTATATGAACGACCATTATTGCGACCAACAGGTTATCTAGTACATACTAATTATATCAACTCTATATAGGTATGTCAGCATAAACATCTTAGTAAGCAATTAAAATGATCGATGACGTTAGACATGTTAGACAGGTGCAGTCATTCAACCCAGCAAACACAAAACATTTGTATAACATTTATACAACGTCGGCCCAACGTCGTCGATGCAATTTAACCCTTACAACGCTGAATTGTTTATTTTATAAACCATGAGAACCAAAGGGTTTCTTCCAATTTGAGATCACCATAAATGTCTCAGTTAGCTCTTCTCGGCTCATTCGAATACATATATGGGTGTACGACCATTATAAATATTTTAAAGGTGATCTATCACCCCTTATATAGTATGAATAATTTTGTGCCAGATAAATCAAAGTTGCCACAAGATGGGGCACAAGTGTTTACTTATATGGGGTCATTGGCTATCATGTGATCCTCTGAGAGGGTCACATGATAGCCAATCACCCCATATAAGGACATAATTATTCATACCATATAAGGGGTGTTATATCACCTTTAATTTTTTCAGTGTGGGGACCGCCTTTACGTCAGAATATCAAATTCTGACGTATAAAGACGGTCCCCGCGCTGTAAGGGTTTACTTATTCACTATCGGTCGTAAACGCACTCCAGTACTGGCCCAATTGGGCCGGAAAACAGATAAAGTGAATCAATGTGGAACGATCATAGCCTTAGATTTCTACATGAGTACTTTCTTTGACTTAAAGGTGATCTATCACCCCTTATATAGTGTGAATCAATTTGTGAGAAATAAATCAAAGTTGCCACAAGATGGGGCACAAGT
Source organism: Flabesymbios commensalis (assembly GCA_964017125.1). NCBI lineage: Eukaryota > Metazoa > Annelida > Polychaeta > Terebellida > Flabelligeridae > Flabesymbios > Flabesymbios commensalis. The sequence goes on from OZ024913.1 coordinate 14,289,593, forward strand.
GTTTCTTTACTCAGAGGGTCACATGATAGCCAATCACCCCATATAAGGACATAACTATTCATACCATATAAGGGGTGATAGATCACCTTTACAATATACAAAGTGAAGTAAAAAATGAAATGAATCGGGCTTTAGGCCACTTTTGTGCACATAAAGGCTAAATTGCGCCAGGAAACATCCTGAGGATGGTGAGACGACACTGCCCTCCAGACACAGGATTCGAATTTCAAACCCTGGATGTCTGAGGCCGAGCACGCCACCTCTCAAAGTAAAATACAAAGTGAAAAAAAAAAAAAAAGTAAAAAAAAAGTAAAGTAAAAGTAAAGTACATGTGTTCCTTTCCACAAGTTGATAGGTCAGCATGGTGAACTACGACATATTAGTTGGTAACACCCGTATATTGTACTCGACCCGGCTCAATTCGTAGATCCAAATCTACCGTTTTAACAATAGACGGACGTCACATTCCAGCCAACATCAGACGTCGGCCCAACGATGGTTTACTGTTGGCCCACCGTCTACGACATTGGCCCAACGGTATACCAACGTTGGGCCAACGTTGGTCTCATGTTTGCTGGGATGTGTATTTTAATCACGGGTTAATTATAATAATCGGCCGGTCTGAACGAGCAAGTATATTACAGACAACAGCGAACGTTCTTCGCGTTTCCGCTAAACACAATACGCTGAACTAACTTATTTTTATTGATAATCAAAATGATTCAAGGGCAGATTTAGAATCAATTAGAGTATTATGGTCTTATAACTGGTCTTATAAGTTCTATACGCCTTAGTCTACTGTAGGACCAGAATATTTCATTTCATTTATCCAACGCCCAGATCGTTCACATTTATTTGATAATAATGAGAGTAAGCCCTATATCTGAACTTTTTGTTGTCCGTTAATAGCTGCGGGATATAATATCACAATTAATAATTTAATGTTATTTGTTACTTATTTAATATAGGCCTAATTAAATTGGCGCTGACATCAGTCTGGTGTAGGCCTACTATCACAATAATGGCAACATAATGCCATACGAACATAAAGTAGCCATCAAGTTAAATCCACCCACATATATCGTCTTCAGTAGAATTATATCTAAAATAGTCCTACTACATCTATAAACACAGAAAACGTTTGTAATATAATTGTTCCTTCTTGTTTATTATGTGCCGTAGTAATACCCATATGAGGAGATCTTATCCCATTTCACGGGCATATAAAAATCCAGAGAATCTGTCAGGCCAAAAATCATCCTTCTTCTTTTGACTCCTTAATATGTCCATAATATGTGAGCATGTCCAGAGACTAAAACTGTGGAAATCTTTTAAATTTAAGGTTGCTTTGGTAACGTAGCCTATGAAGTGTACCAAAAACCCCGTTCATCAGTTAGTCTTTCATTTCTTATTTTGAACATGCATGTTTAAAATTGAATGGCATCCTTATTTCTCTTTTAACTTGTAAATGTGCAACACAAAACGCAATACTAGCCTATGGACATGTTGACATATTATGGACATATCAGGGAACCAAAATAAAAATGATTTTGGCCTGATTGTGTCGCTTTAACCCTTTCAGCGCGGGAACTGTCTTTATACGTCAGATTCTGACGTATAAAGACAGTCCCCGCAGTTGAAGAAATAAAATATTTTTAATGGTCGTAGACCTATAACATAAGTATGCGAATGAATCAGAAAGAGAAAACTAAGACATTTATAATGACTTCAAATTAAAAAAATCCTTTTGTCTCCATTATTTTTAAAAAATAATTCAGCGTTGTAAGGGTTGAAATGTCCGTGAAAAAACCCTCTTATTGTGATGATTTGATGATCAAACGCGGCATTTTAGACGTATTTTTACACATGTCTTTTTTCTCAACCTCTGCCATCATTTTGAACAAAAAAATATAGTCGGATAGTAGAACAACACAAAGCTCTTCTATCAATAATATTCATGTTGGTCCAAATGCCAGTTAGGCTAACAAAAGAAATATTGAAAATATATAATAATAGCAATGTATATATTTATTAATTAGAGAATGACAATAACTGCACATTGGATTTAAAAGTCGGCTGAAAACAGGTATTGACACAATACTATTTGTTGTAAAGTTGAATGGGAATGGAGAGTTATTGTTGATCAAGTACAGACCAATTATCATGGTAGGTCTATGGTGCTATAATTAGTCAGATGTGACTGAGCTGTTGATTATGAGGGATCCTCATTATAGTCGGATGTGTTTTAAGTCAGTTAAAATACCCTCGGAGCTCTACATTCTTAGCTGTAGAGGCCGAGGCCTTTTTCACAGCTAAGAAAGTAGAGCTCCTCGGGCTTTATCTGTACGTAGTAGTAGTGAGTCTTTATTTAGGTCTCATCCAGTTTTTATTATACATATCATAAATAAAATGTCAGAATAATATAGTGGATGGTCACTGAATACAAGAGACTGTAGCAAACTTATATCAGCTTGAAATATACATAACGCGTGAATAAATAACGTATTATAAAAAAAAACTCATTATGATACCATAGTTAGTTAGTTAGTTAGTTAGTTAGTTATATGCTGAGGGTGAGGTGATAGAAATGAAATAATATAGATGATTATAATATGCAGGTAAAATTTGTCAGTCTGTATCATAAATCTAATATTACGATAATATTGGAAAATAGATTGGTAGTAAGTGTAGATACGACAAGTGGATGCGATTATGTAACCGTCAAAATGCTGGAATAATTTTGCAAAATTATGGAGACCAAAAGGTTTATTTCAATTTGGAATCATCATAAATTTAATGTCTTCGTTAGGTCTTCCTGGTCGATTTGAATACCTATGTTATGGGTCTACGGCCATTAGAAATATTTTTACTCCTTCTGTGCAGTGATCGACTATAGTCGTCAGAACCTGACGTACACTAAAGTCGATCACCGCGCTGTAAAGAATAACCGTTACAACGCTGGATTAATTTGTATAAACCATGGAGACCAAAGGTATTTCAATTTGAAATCATCATAAATGTCTTAGTTGGCTCTTTCCGATTAATATAATTACCTATGTTATGGTTCTACGGTCATTTTAAATATTTCAATAAACCTGCCATGACAATAAAAATCCTGTATTTCTCCAGGGCATCCAATGGTAATTGGCTATGAAGATAAAATACTCATTATCTATGAAATAGGCTTACATTACGAGAGCGATTTGTAATTAAATCAGTTTTATGAGGTTGTTATTAAAGGTCGTCAGTAATACATGTCAGGTGATGTTTCCATAAGAAACGTCACATGCACCAGTCATGAAAAATAAACTAAAGAACTACCAGGATACTTAATAAAGTAGTAATTAAGAAGTACCCAAAACAATTTTCATAATATCAATGTTTTTTAAATACTGGATAAGGACATCGAGAAGAAGTATCAATCTTCGCCATGATCCGCAGCCTGGGAAATAATACTTCAACCCTATCAAGCCTGACTTCACCATAATTATCTTCATCCACTACAAGCCGCGAATTGTTGTCGCAATTCTCGACTTGTAGTGGATGAAGATGATTGGATGTGGTTTAAAAAGTAAGGAAAATCACCATGTATTAGTAAGCCCGTTTCATGGACATTTTCATTCTAAAACCCTTGGTTGTGGGAAAATTAGGGGGGGGGGGTGGTATGAACAAATAATGCCTATAAATCAAATCTAAGACGCGCCTATAGTCATATAAAGATAGAAAAATGTTTTGAATCCGGTTTGTTCAATTTGGCGGTTGAAGGGTTAAGGAATAGACCAGAGGAGCGCGCAGCGCGAGGGCTGACGCGAGATTATACACTTCGTCGCCTCGGAGCTAAAGAATCATATCTGACACTCGTTAGAGTGGCAGATAAGATTCTTTAGCTCCGAGGCGACGACTTGTTCTGGTATAAACTTTATAGTGCCTCTCACTTTTCACCTGGTGAGGTAGGTGATTGTACAAAGCATTGGCAAGTAAGTCCGGGAGACAAGGAACCAGGGCAGGGCTGCTGAACTATAAAGAAACAGCCGTTTGAGCGACCAGCCACCAGAGTAAAGGGCAAGGACTGACCCTTTTGAGATGTGATCTGCTTTCTGAGCAGTGTGTTTGAAACCACCATCATGAACCGTCATCGTTAGCCAACCATCCGTGTCCGCCGTGCAATCACCCAAGCTAGCAATGTAATGATAAAGAGCTCATTGCTTAAGACCAGACTCCGCCTCCTGCAGTGCTATGATAGAGAGCTCACTGCCTCATGTGTCACACAAAAACGGCTCCTTTCAAAGCCCCTGTTCTCTGTGGGAACAGGAGTTCAGGAGCTCAACCGATATCCGTCAACCCGTCAACCGTGTTTTTATCTCATACAGTGGTGTGATAGAGAGCTCACTGCTTTTGGTATGTCACACAGAACGGCGCCCCCAGAGCCCCTGTTCTCTGTGGGAACAGGAGCTCAACCGTTATCCGGGTTACGGAATAAATATCGTTTTAGAGCTTGATTTCCATCTGCAATGTATAAACTAGATTATACATGGAGCACGGTAAATCAAATTTAAATAATCCGGTACCTGATTCAACTTATTAATGTGGGATGCTGTAATGTAAATGGTCAAAACAATTGCTAGTTATAATTTTCATCAACGGTCCGGACCGCATGCCGCACCGTTCTAAACAGTTGTTTCATTAAACTACAGTACCGGTACCATCTATTAGTCCATGGACCAGATAGGGTGACCATGTACCCCCCCCCCCCCCCTGGACAGTCTGAGATCAAGCCTTGTTTGCTCCTTAGACCCCCCCCCCTCCCTACATCAAAAATGGATGCCATCAAAAAAATGTTGGGATGGACTACCTGCTTGCGGCCATTTTCTAGAAAAGCTAGAGTCAGAGTCAGTGTCTATATACCCCTGTTGTGAGGTATGAGGAGTTTAATGGTGACCATACAAAATGATTTTTTGGGAATCGGGTGAGAGTTGTGGAGGTCCCATTCGCAGGTAAACATACTGGAAACTGTACGCAAAGTGTGCGTTTCCGCAATGTTTCATAGGTAGTGCTGCAAAACGAATAATCAGCAGCAAGAAACTCACAACCACAGAGAAGTTTAGCTAGACATCAGAAAATCAATTTCAATTGCACAGTGAGTGGTAAAGAAGACGAAAGAAAAATGAAACATGTTTACAACTGGAGAACAGAATCACTTTGACTAAATTAAACTGGTTGCTTTGACCTCCAATTGGGTTGCTGCACACTACTGCACACTGCACACTAGTGACAATAACCAAGGGAGTAACACATGAATTCAGTAACACAAACATTCAGGACAGCATTATTGCAATATTGGTCAGGGATCATGTGGGAGTGATTACACAAGGGATTCTATATCAATGATCATGATAGAAGAGTGATACACAAACCATCTCAATCTTATCTTATCTTATCTTATCACTATCCCAATCCTAATCCTAATTATCAGAAATCTAAGAAAAGGTAGTAGCCAATCGGCTGCAAGCTCATTTAAAATATAACCATCTATCTGATCCATCACAATCAGCCTACAGGAAACATCATCCTACAGAATCGGTTTAGTTGAAAGTACAAACGATATAATTATTAGGATGGACAAGGGTGAAGTTACAGCTCTGACCTTGCTTGACCTGCTGGTCGCTTACGACACCATTGACCATGCTACATACAGGCTCAAATTAAATTTGTTTTTCTCCTTATTTGAGAAGAAGCTCAATCCTAGCAAGACATAATTTCTTGTCATTAGAACCAAACTTCAGTGAGAATTTTTTTAAATTAATTTCTCATGTTTAATTTTAGGTCAAGACACATATTCAACTGCATCAGCAAAAAATCTTGGTGTAAAATTCGACAGGAGCCTGCATTTCCGAAAACACATAATATACCAAAAAGGTAGGGCATGCTTCTATCATAGACGTGACCCGGGTAGAATTACAAAAAGTCTGTCTTCAGATCCTCTTTTGTTAATATCTACGAAAATCAGGCAGGTTTTCGTAAAAATCACAGTACCATAGACCATATTTTTGTTATAAAGGCTCTTTTAGATATATATTCTGCAAAAAAAAAAGAATTGAACTGCTGCTTTGTCGACTATGCGTCAGCTTTTGACACGATTCGGCATGCCGGGATGTACATCAAATTGATAAAAGAAGGAATGACCGATAAAATGTTGCGTATCAATTATACCAAAATGTAAAATCATGTGTTGAGTTGAATGGAAAGAAATCTGATTTTTTCTGTTGTAATATAGGTGTACGCCAGGGCGACAATTTATCTCCGCTTTTGTTTGCTATTTTTGTTAATGACCTTGAATCCTACCTTTTACAAAAAGGGAATAACTATCTTTCTTTTGGTGGGGATGCAAGACTGGAAAACATGTTAAAGTTACTGATATTAATGTATGCGGACGATACAGTGATATTGGCTGACTTTCCAGATAAGCTTCAAGCAGCAATAAATGGGATGAAAAAGTATTGTGAAAAATGAAAATTGAAGTTTAATGTTAGTAAAACTAAAATAATTATATTTGGTTCTAGAAAACATTTAGATACAGTATATTTGTACAATAAAAAACAAATTGAATTTGTTGATTACTTTAATTACCTAAGGGTTCCTTTCACACCAAATAGTAAATTTACAGCATGTAGAAAATATGTGGTGAATCAAGCTCCTAAAGCTATGTATTTGATATTAAAGAAAGCGTATACAGAAGCTACCAATAGATGTACAACTAGACTTGTTTCATAACATGGTACTTCCAATATTGCTTTATAGCTCAGAAGTGTGGGGTATTGAAAATAATAATTTGATAATAAAATTGCATGTTAAATTCTGTAAACACATCCTACATTGTAAAACGTCAACACCAACTTGTATGGTTTATGGAGAGCTGGGAGAAATCCAACCGTCTATCAAAATTAAATGTAGAATTTTGAAGTACTGGGCTAGTATGTTGACTAACATAGATAAATTGTCTAGTAGGGTCTATAATGTATTATTAATGCTGTACAATAATAATGACTACAAATCACTATGGCTAAAATATGTAGAAAACACTTTGAATGTGAATGGGCTTGGCACCTACTGGTTGACACAAGCTGTAGATAATATTGATATTTTTATGTATATTGTTAAAACACGACTTACAGATCAATTCAAGCAAGAATGGTATTCTGATATTAATACACTTAGAAAATGTTGTAGTTATCGTATATTTAAAATAGATTTTGCGTCAGAGCCTTATCTACTTACCCTGTTGTTTAATAATCGAATAACGTTGTGTAAATTTAGTGTTTCCGATCATAAATCACCAATAGAATTGGGAAGACACTTAAATATACCTAAAGAGCGCTATTGCAACTAAAGAAGAGCGCTATTGCAACTTATGTCAACAGGGAAATTGGTAATGAGTATCATTTTTTATTAGAATGCAGTACCTTAGTTATTATTAGAAGAAAATATATTTCCGAAATGTATCACACTTATTATTCAAACTGGTAATTAAAAAAATATTAAACTCTCATGATGAGAAAGAATTACTCAAATTATCTATTTACATAAAAGAAGGTATGAAACAATTAAATTGAAACATTCTCTGTATTTCACTTATTTTAACATTAAAAAAAAATTTGTACTTTTGACGGACGCCATATTATAATGATGATGTTGATGATGTATCATCTCTCCTATGTTTTTGTACAATTTATGGAGATACAATAAACTTGTTGACCTTGCTTGACCTGCTGGTTGCTTATGAAATAGGCACCAATCCGTAAAATTAAAAGACATTGTCAAATAAGTCACACTGTTATATGCAGTTCCACAGAATTCTGTGCTGGGAACAGTGTTTTCTTACCTTATAAACTAGACCACTTAGCGCTATAACCTTCAGATTTGACATAAACCACCATCTTTATGCCGATTATATTTAGATTTACATGTCTGCCAGTTTCGAACCCTAAGGACTCTCTAGAGAAATTGAAACATTGTTTAATGGGTGCATGAACATTTCTTGTCATTAGGATCAAACTTCAGTGAGAATTTTTTTTTAATAAATGTCTCATGTTTAATTCTAGGTAAAGACACATATTCAACTGCATCAGCAAAACATTTTGGTGTAAAATTCGACAGTAGCCTGTCCGAAAACACATAATATACCAAAAAGGTAGGGCATGTTTCTATCATATACGTGACCTGGGTCGAAATACAAAAAGTCTGTCTTCAGATCTTGCCAAGCAAACCAAAATTTCAAATACATTTGTTGTTCCTCGTATAAAAACAAACACTGGGTCAAGAGCCTTTTTATATATCTGGTTGAGCCTTATGGAACGCCCTGCATGTGCCCATGCGAAATGCCAAAACACAGGGTCAATAACTTTCTCTATATCTGCCAGAACCGCGATCAACCATCAATCAATATAACTTCTATAGCACCCATATCTTCAGCGGATCGAGCTGAGAGGCGCACAAATCCTTAGCACCAACATGTGTCATAATCGAGGCCACAGCATGCTCGACTGTAACAGGGAGCCGGGCTACCGAGGAGCTAGGGTGGGAAAGCCAGATAAAATAAGCGAGAGTTAAGTAATTTCCGGAATGCTAAAATACCTTTGACATTAAGTATGGGCACAGGCAGGGCTATCAGATTTTAGATAATTATTAGAAAAAATATTGTAACACAAGAGTAAAGTGAATGATCACAATGGAGGCAGGGCGATCTTGGTCCAGTGTTGGGTAGACATTGTAGGCCTACACGCTTGTACTGCACTGGACGAGGTGTGTACAACGAGGTGGTAAAAATGAAAGGAATTTGGCTTTAGGCCACTTTTGTGCACATATAGGCTAAATCTAAATTGGGTCAGGAGAACCTCCTGAGAATGGTGAGATGACACAGGAATCAAAATTTAAACCCTGGAGGTGTGAGGTCGAGCACGTTACCTCTCGGTCACAGAGGCTCCCCATAATACTGAGTTTTACGAGTGAATGGGGAAGAAACATTTTTGTTTTTTCAAACTGCAGAGACTGGGAAACGAGCCCCGAACTCTAGCGTGAAAGACAGCGGTGCTATCCACTACCCCAGGGACCCCACCCAGAACGTGGTGGCGCAGCAGTAGTGAAACATTGGTCTGGTGGTGGTTGAGCATCGTCGCAGACGGTGGAACAGCATTGGATCGAGGTCTCGTGTTATCTGGGCAACTACCAATCCATTTTATAATATTATCGTCATATTAGATTAAAGATAAACTGAACGAAATGATAAGTTTTAACTTTGTACTAAAATCATCTATATCATTTAATTTCGATTACCTCATCATTATTATAACTATCATGACATCATAATCAGTTTTTACAATACGCAATTTTTCACATGGTATGCATACTGTATCACCGCGAATAAACGTGCATGCACTTACAGTTGAAGATAGTTTTCGAAAATAAGTGCACTTGTATTCGAACATAAAATTAAATTTCTTCAAATTCATTAAAATCGTAATTATTTGATTTATTTTAATCCAAAGTAAACTAAGCTAAGGCTAATAACCACTGACTGTTACTGTTAACTTGCGGGAGTGCCTCCAGCCAATTGGTGTTGACACCACCTGAATTTTTATATCTCACCTTCTACCTAATTTTTCCAAACTTTTCAGCACACCATCGCATTGACGGCTTGATCTGTCGCGTATATCTATATTATGGAGTTTTCTCTACTGATATCTACACAAATTGGTACCACAGTGGCCTAGCTTTAACCCGTGTAGGCCTTATAAGCTAGTTCTAAATATGGCTAGAGACGGTGAACTGACCGGCTTTGAATTGATTCTCTAGGCGTTTGCGTTGTGTATGTAGGTGTGTGACCAGATACTTTAGGGAGGTGTGGCTATGTGTTGGCCCACTGCTGCGTCGTAAGCCTAGAAAGGCCTAGATTCTTTATACATAGGCTACACATAATAAATTAGACCAAATAGCTGGAGATATGCCAGTTGAAATGCAATTGTTGTGTGGATTTTTGAATTTTTTTCTTAATTGTATGAAGAATAATAATAATGTTTTAAAGATGTGTAGTTTATTAGCCAGTAGTGGAAGCCGGTCACCGGCATGTAAAAATATAAATTTAGTAATTCATAAATATATCATACCACGAGGGATTATTACTAATTATGGATCGTATTATCATATCAAACATTTAATGACAAAACATATTGTACATGATACTCCTACCATTACTTTTGCAAGAGAGCTCATTGAATCTAGGTCAACAACCCTCACATTTGGAGAGACAACTTTGATACTAAATGAACTATTGTGCTCATAATTACCTAGTGAATTATATTTTTTATTAGATACTACAGTGAGATAACTAATGCTATTTAATTTGACTTTGTTTTACTACTTTATATAATATGGTGTGTGTGACGCAAGTGAAATCTGTTTGCTGTACTTGTTTGGTACGAAATCGTCGGATGAGCTAAAAACTCACTAATTTTCTTCTATTACAGTTCCGCGTCGTTCAATCACCACTTTAACTAAGTAAGTGCTTACCATGTAAACACCTAAGAAGGCTCCCCCTCCTCAAATTAAAGTTATACATTAAATATAATTTTACCAGATAATCAATTTGTACAAATATATGTAATTATCAAGTAACATTATGAGCCAGAGGCTAGCAGCTTTAGGCTGACTAGGTACTATTTTGACCTCAAAAGATTAATGATGGCCGCTAAGACCCCGATATTTTCCAGAACTTTCTGCAGAATTGATGAATTAATACTAGCATGCAGTCAGTTGAATATGGAGTGTATCGGATAAGCGGCTTTGAAGTTATCAGGGTGACAAGGTTCTAATTTGACGAAAAAAGATGGCCGCCATGATCCGGATATTTTCCCAAACTTTCTGAAAAATTGATGCAGTCTAGGAATTAATACTGCTATGCAGTATGTTGAATATCGAGTATATCGCATACGCGGCTTTGAAGTTATCAGGGTGACAAAGTTCTAATTTGTCGAAAACAGATGGCCGCCATGATCCGGATATTCTTCCGAGCTTTCCGAAAAATTGATGCAGGCTAGGAATTAATACTACTATTTTTAATATTAAGTATATCGGATAAGCAGTTTTGAAGTTATCAGAGTGACAAGATCCTAAATTGACGAAAAAGATTAAAGATGGCCACCATGACCCGAATATTTTCCCGAACTTTCTGAAAAAACAAGTATAGCCATCTGACACAGTTTGCAAAATATTGGGCATGTGAAAGTAAATAATGGCCGATAGGGGCCATTTTGAATTTGATAGACTCGAAATTTTTCAAGATGCATCCTCTCCTGAAACGTCACATTTTGTTTTATAGTAATGGTCTAGCTATCTAGCACGGTTTACCTGATATCAGGCCTATCGAGGTAAATAATGCGATTGTTGACCATTTTGAATTCGATAAGAGTTAAAAATTTCCAGGGTGCATCCTCCCCAAAAAACACACATTTTTTATAGTAATGGTCCAGCCATCTAGCACAGTTTACCAAACATCGGCCATGTGAAAGTGAATACTGGCCGATAGACGGCCATTTTGAATTTGATTAAGTCAAAAAATTTCATAGTGCATCCTCTCCTGAAATCTCACATTTTCGTATTCGATAGAGTTAAAAAACTTCAGGGTGCATCCTCCCCCGAAAACTCACATTTTGTTTTATAGTAATGGTCTAGCTATCTAGCACGGTTTACCTAATATCGGGCATATCGAGGTAAATGATGCCGATTATCGGCCATTTTCAATTCGATAGTCAATTTTTTCAAGATGAATCCTCTACTGAAATCTCACATATTATTTTATAGTAATGGTCTAGCCCTCTAGCACGGTTTACCAAATAACGGCCATGTGAAAGTGAATAATGGCCGAAAGGCGGCCATTTTGAATTTTATCTCCTGAAATCTCACATTTTGTTTTATAGTAATGGTTTAGCTATCTAGCACAGTTTACCCAATATCAGGCCTGTCGAGGTGAATAATGGCTGATAGGCCATTTTGAATTTTATCAAGTTGAATTTTTTCAAAACGCATCTCTCCTGAAACCTTAGAATTTGTTTCATAGTAATGGTGTATCTATCTTCAGCGGTTTTCATGATATTCCGCAATATCAGGCCGGTCGAGGGGAATAATGGCCGATAGGCAACCATTTTGAATTTTATCGACTTGAATTTTTTCAAGATGCATCCTCTCCTGAAACCTTACAATTTGTTTTATAGTAATGGTATAGCTATCTTGAGCGGTGTTCATGATATTCCGCAAAATATTTCAGTCGGATTTACCGATGTTATAAACTAGGTCAAAGTGCTGGGTCAACTTCAAGATCAAGGTTCAAAAACCTGAAAAGCCACAACTAGGGACCTTGAAGAACATGTATGTGCAATATGACTGTATTTGGCCCAGTAGTTTTCGAGATCTGCTCCGGAAACGAAATGTGCGTCAAGACGTCTAAATAGGTCCTAGTTCTGAACCAAAAGTAGGTTAAAGTTCATTTACCCCAAAAGGCACAACTAGACCCCCTAGAGGTGTTGTGTGTAAAATTTGAAGACAATCAGGAAAGAACTTTCTGAGATATGCTCTGGAAACGAAATGTTCAAGGATTTCTCGTCTGCGACCTTACGTATTGAATTCAAATTAAAAATACTTTAACCTGTCCATTATCCACCTACAGGTAACTCACATACCAAATATTGTTATCCTAGCTTATTTTCTTACAAAGTTATAGGCAAAAGAAGACGTAAAAACCAGGACGGAGGCGGAATCCATAGCTCCCTCCGTCTCACCTACGGTGACGGCGGGAGCTAATTAATGCAGCCTAGGAATTAATACTTGCATCCACTATGTTGAACACTAAGTGAATCGAAAAAGCGGTTTTGTAGATATCAAGGTGACAAGGTTCTAATTTGACGAAAAATAAATTAAAGAAGGCCTCCACGACCCGGATATTTTCCTGAACTTTCTGAAAATGCAGTCTAGGAATTAATACTAGCATGCTGTACCTTGAATATCGAGTGTATCAGATAAGCAGCTTTGAAGTTATCAGGGTGACAAGGTTCAAGTTTCACAAAAAAAGATTAAAGATGGCCGCCATGAACGAGGTATTTTCGAGAACTTTCTGAAAAATTGATGCAGTCTAGGAATTATTACTACTATACAGTAGTTTGAATATTGAGTATATCGGAAAAGCAGCTTCATAGTTATCGGTGACAAGGTTCTAAATTGAGGAAAAAAGATGGCTGCCATGACCCAGATATTTTCCCAAACTTTCTGAAAAATTGATGCAGTCTAGGAATTAATACTACTATGCAGTATGTTGAATATTGAGTATATCGGATAAGCGGCTTTGAAGTTATCAGGGTGACAAGGTCCGAATTTGACAAAAAAGATTGCCGCCATGACACAAATATTTTCCCGAACTTTCTGAAAAATTGATGCAGTCTAGGAATTAATACTTGTATCCAGTATGTTGAACACCAAATGAAATTAAAAAGAAGTTCTGTAGATATCAGGGTGACATGGTATGGATGAGAGGCGGCGAATCATGCCAAAACAGCTGCATTATAATTACAATTGACCGCAACCATGGTCATGCCTACTAAAGCTCATCTACACTCATCTACACTCATCCTCAGGGATGTGTGTGTAATAATTATATGAAAGAAATCCCCCAAGGGGTTTCAGAGATATGCTCATGAAACAATATGGACAAACCTACATACAGACAGACAGGCTACCCCAATTATCCCCGCCCTCACTTCTTTCGACTAGGGAAAAACAAAAGGATAACAAATCAGTCAAATTTAATTTATTTTTCTCCAGAACTACATGTTTAATGTACATATTTATCCCATTCAACAAACGTGTGAATCACACAACTAGAAACTTTAAACAATATTTGTTTTCAGTTAACAATATAAATAAGCGTGAGAGCTACACTTGATACAAACAGTTGCACTGCGTTTGAAACACTAATCAGCACTCATCTGTATCTGTAGGAACTCTGCAAGTAGGTTTGGTTTAAATAGCATTGATACATACTGAACACCACACAACTTTTTTTTACACTTTTCACATGTAATGGATTATGATGTTTCAGTTATATTATTCCAAATTAAGATTGATCTCACTTCTTCAAAGAAAAAAGTAGTAAAAATTACTTTCACAGGGTTTCATATGAAATATATTTCAACGTTCTCAGTGAGGATACAGACTTCAGATATAAGTTTGTCTATGTACCAACATGGTTCAAATATTTAACACTTTAACCCTGCTGCTGAATTCTATTTTTCATTTGTTTGAAGCTGGAATTGCTGAAGCAAATTCCAGCTTCAAATGAATGAAAAATATGTCCATTTATGAAAAATAGCCATATGCAAAATTGAATTATTTCATTAACTGAGCATCTATCACAAAATATTTTGTGATAGTCAATGGCATTTCATTTGGTCTGAAATTTGCTTGAGAGCGTATATATACGGTTCCGGCAGCATAAGGGTTAAGCACTGATTTTTTGCTGATTTTAGCCGAATTGTGTCGATTTAAAGTGAGTAACCTGCCCGCAAATGTCGGACCAAATAAATTGAACTGGAATTGCTAAAATATTTTGTGGAAGATGCTTAGTAATTCTAAGATTAAAATTTTAAAGATGTTTATTTCTTCAAAAATATAATTATTTTTCATCATTTGGAGCTAATCCGAAACAATTCGGCAGCATAAGGATTAATGATCGTAGACCTATAAAAGAGGTCTTCAAACGAAGCAGTCATTCTCACTATTCAAAGGGTGGAAACTAATCCTCCGCTTTAATTTTGTGCTACTAGGTTTAACCCTTGTGCTGCCGAATTGTCATATTATTTTTGTCATTCAAAGATGGAATTGCTACTGCAATTATCAGCTTCAAATGACGAAAAATGTATCTACGCATAAAAAGTAGACAACTCTCCAATTGACGTATATGAATAACTGAGCATCTACCTCATAATATTTTATTAACCCTTTCAGATATGACAAAAAGAAGGTTCAGGATTTTAAAATCTTGCTGATTAATGTCACGTTTTATCTTTCACCCTTGTGCTGCTAAGATTGTATATATATATATACGTTTTTAAGTAAATTTCATATTAAATAAAATACAAAATTCGTAACATATCTTGTGGTAGATGTTCAGTTAATCAAATAATTCAATTTGGGAGATGTCTACTTTTCCTAAATAATATTATTTTTTATTCATTTGAAGCTGGAAATTGCGTTAGCAATTCCAGCTTTAAATGAATGAAAAATACTCACAAACATTCCAATGTTTAACATGTATGAAAGTTGGTATTAATGTGCAAATATTCGTGACTGGCGGGAAAAGCGTTAATTGCAGTGTAATTTTATTCATTTTTAAACATGCTGGATAACATTATATAAATTACGTGAGGGTCTGGCATGAGTTAATGAAACATAATTCATCATCACTCATAATAGTACAGGATTTCACATCAAATCGCTGAAATACTTGTAAGTAGTGACCTGCATACCGAAGGGTGGTTAGTGAGCAAACACGAAATGCTGATGCAATGTTGGCTTGAATAATAATGGCAGTTAACTGTATGCTATGCTTGGCCAACATTACACCGGGATCTTGTACACATAGCGTGTTCAGTAACAAGACGACTAGATTCGTCATACACATTGAACAGGCTTGGCTGTTTTTTAAGAGGTGAAGAGGAATTGTTGCTGCCACATTAGTTCGAGACATATTATACATAACTATAGAAAAACCACTGACAGATCTGCACTAAGTAAGAACGTAACTAGAATATTGTCATAAGAAAACTACAACTATGTAGAATTTAACAATCACTCCTATACACTATTGAAAACTTGCATGTCCAATCAAAACATAGCAGGCTATACTATTGTAATGCATTAACCCTTTCAATGGTGAAATAATTTTGCAAAATCATGGGGACCAAAGGGTTTATTTCAATGTGGGATCATCATAAATGTCTTTGTTAGCTCTTCCCGATTCATTTGAAGACTTATGTTATGGGACTACAGCCAATAGGAATACAGTGTAACCTACTATGAGCAGCCACTCTTATGAGCAGCCAACCTCCTATGGGAGGTCACTTAGTCATTCCCCAAAATGACATTTTCTATACAAATGAACCTCCTATGAGCAGACACCTGCGTTAAAAGGCCCCTTTTTCTGTGTCACAAGGTGGCTGCTCATAACAGGTTTCACTGCATTTTCACTCTACTTTGGGTATCGACTTTAGTCGTCAGAATCAGACCTAAAGTCGATCCCTTTGCCTGCTGATCACGACTGTAGTCGTTTTTAGTCCATTTTATTAGCCGAATAATTCACTGTTATTAGGAATAAAATTACTGTTCAGACATCAAGATTTGTAAAATATTTGTTCTCAAATTAAACAAATATGAGTAATTTTCACCCACTTGAGGTTGTGGATCGCGGTAGCGAGACACAACCTCAAGTGGTTGAAAATTTAAATATATTAGCAGGATAAGGGTTGATCTGTCTTATAACCAGGTTAAATCACCGTTATTGACAATGAAATATGTGTTCAAACATTCAGATTTGGAAATTTTCGTACACCAATTCAAGTAATATTGTCCCACTTCAAGTTGTGGGTCACAACTTCCAAGTGGGTGAAAAAATAATTCGGATGTAAAGGGTACTTGACAGAATAACAGCTACCTGGTTCCATTCAGGATTAGAATTTCATCTAAGCCTTGTAGGAAAATATATCTGTCTGTGATCCACATTGTAAGCAGCTGTCAATGTTATTGTAGTGGAATGTTCAATCATTAACTACAGCGCATAATCACAAATTCAACTGTGTAAAGAATCAGTTATACATGTATATACATTTACATCAACAAGTCATTCGGTGGTCGCAACTATTGTGCATAAATTTAAAGCTGTGTAAAAAAACAGCTACCCAAATTACAAAAACTTCATAATAACAACCGGAGAAATTTCATTAAAAATTCAAGCTCGCAATAGTTTTTCGAAAAAATTGCAGCAAACATAAGTTTCACAAAAATACTGACATATCCATTGTATCTGTTTTCAGTGCGTTTTTCACAATTTTCTTTACCTAATTGTTGAAGGCAGCTCTGCTCAGCTACAATCATTGAATAATTATTAGAGAATTGTAATTCGTTACACAAAGCATATTATGTTGACTGGTATCACAAAGTGGTGGATTAGTGTAACTTCACATGAACGTGCGGGGCAGATAATACAATAATCCAAACTCAGTTTCCACTCATTCTCAACAACAGTTATGTGTTGTGAAACTAGCATTTCCAACTTTAAATAAGGGAACATATCAGTCAGTAGGAGTGTCCACACTTGCGTTCATTTGAAGCTGGAAAATGTGTTGCAAAATTTCAAATTAAAATGAATTAAAATAGCAGACATTAATAATTTGTCCCCTCGGAGTTAGAAGGTGCTGAACTGCCACTTGTAAAATGGCAGTTTAGTACTTCCTAACTCCAAGGTGACCATATGAGCATCCACAGAAATGTTTCTTTCAATTGAAGCTGGTCTTTGCATTAGCATTTATTTCAAGCTTCAAATGAATCAAATGAATGAAATACTAGACCATACAAGTACTTGTTTCCAAAGTTACACATTTTTTTAAACAGGACATATTTTTCATTAATTTGAAGCTGAAAATTACATTAGCATTTCCAGCCTAAAATGAATGAAAAACAGCAGCGGACAATTAATTATGTATTGATATGTGGCCTAGTTGTACACACAGCAGATAGATCACAGCAATTGTTTGTCTTTATATACACGCTGATTGTGAAACGTAATAACAACAAGGTTATCGGGAGACAAGTTCAATAGTGAACCGCAATATCTCACAGGTCTACGGTGTCCGAGCAGAGTCTATCAATGGTGGTCCATCTGTCAGAAAAAAAAAGTTTTTACAATGAAGCAGAAAATATTTTTTTCACAATTTAAAAATATCTGTATTCACAAATATTAACACTTAGAGCACAGAGTTATTCAATTTAAATTTTCAGTCACTTGAAGATGTGTCTCGCTACTCGAAAAAATTTATGTGATTTGTGAAATTTGAAAGGACTGGCCCAGGCTAAAATCATAAAAAAATTGGTGATTTTATTTCGGCTTCTTAATATGACCATATGATGTAAACATGTCCATAGACTAGAACTGCAAAAGTTTTTAATTTTTGTGCTGCACATTTACCAGTTAGGCCAGAGATGAAATTCCTGTATTTCTAATTTTTGCCATGGTTGTCAATAATTAGAACTCAGGAACTTCGTCTCTATATCTAGCCTAACTGGTGAATGCGCAGCACAAAAATTAAAAACTTTTGCAGTTCTAGTCTATGGACATGTTTACAATCATATGGTCATATTAAGCCGAAATAAAATCACCGATTTTTTAATGATTTTAGCCTGGGCCAGTCCCTTTATGTCCCAATATATATTAGTGTTTCAAGATTGAAAACATATTTTACTTTTAACAACTGGTTATCAGGGGTTATACAGGTGCTAAAAAAACACAGAATGTCTACTACATCAGTGCTCTAAGGGTTAAAACTCACTTTATTTTATTGAACTAGCAGAGAATTACCTTTTCTGATTTCCTGGTGGCAAATACATGTATCCCTGAATGATTTCCAGGGTCATTTTAAAATAACTAACAACTTTTTTTGTAAAAGATTAAGCTATTGAAAACAGTGGGGTACAGCCTCTATCAGATGCATCTAATATTATTACAGAGTCCATTTTTGAAATCCTGCTAAAAACAGTAAAATAAAATTTGGCTTTATAATTGATAACTTAGTCAATTAGTCAACTGAATCACTTCCCTTGCCACAACAGAAAATTGAAAGTAGTGAAAATTAATTTGATAAGCTAAATTTGTGACGATTCTGATAAAAAAAAATTAGATAACCCGGAGTTTTTTATAACAGATACTAATATTATTATATATTAGAAAAAAGTGCAATTGTTGTACTAAATGTATTATTTAACGCAGAATATTTTACCGGGTGCCGGGAGTGCCATCGGGTCACCTGCTAGCTCATTCTGATCCTGCATACTATCAAGGACGGCATCTATTCCATCTGGTGCCTCCTCACAAACACGAGCTGCAAGCTCCTCCTAAATAACAACACTCAGTATACAGAAAACAAAGTAAAAGTACACTGAAATGAGAAGTTAAGTAAATTAAACAGAGAACAGATTAAGCAAACAGTAAATTTGTACGAATTTGATCAAATTCATCAGACAAGTCACCCCAGGTCATTTTAGCGTCTATACAATTTAGCGAGCAAAAGTCTGACAGCAGGTCATTTCATACAGCATACATGTATCAAAATTAGTGTTGACACAATTACAAGTAGTTAATGACCATAAATATAAGAGATAAAATTCCAAATATGGGAAAGTTGCCACATTCCATGGGACACCCTAAAGTCCGGCAGAACAGAGAAAATAACATGTCATCCTGATAATTTTGGTTAGGATTTTTACAACTAGCTACAGCTAAGTGTATTTGTAATTCGAAATATTGTACAAGTTTTGAGTAAAAGGTTCTGAAAGAGGCAATATATGCCAGCACACATTACATTTTTCACCTCTGCCATATATAAAAAATACCGTGCAAGCACTCAAATACCCCTCGGCTGATGCAGTGACTCTATATATGCCAGGTTTCAAGGCAATTAATTAAAAATAGGAACGATTTATTAAAATTGATAAAACCAAAATGGCCGCCGCAGCCTCGTTTTCAGTCTCACATGAAAACAGACAATACTAATAGACTCGCAGACCCCGAAAAACCTATATATATATACCAGGTTTCGAAGGAATTCTGAAAAAAAAGTAAAAAAAAAATTAGTGGCCAGGTGGCGGCCATTTTGATTATCGATGGAAAGCTGGAATTGTAAGCAGGTCATCTCCATACTCATGGGTAACATCACATAAAAAATTGGATCCCTTTTCAAGTTATCGCGTTAACAAGGTAATATTGATTTTAAAAATCAAAATGGCCAGGTTTCAAGGGAATTATGAAAACAAAAATAAAGTTTATAAAAAAAAAAAAAATTGTCGCCAGGTAGCGGCTATTTTGATTATCGGTGGAAAGCTGAAAATCTAATCAGGTGATCTCCATACTCATGGGTAACTTCACGTAAAAAATTGGAGAGATCCAATAATTATTTTTCAAGTTATCGCATTAACAAGAATTTTAAAAAATCTTCGACCTTGACTTTTGACCTTGACCTTGGGTAAAAAAATGCCGGGAGGGGTTGAATGTTTGTATGAATTCAATCTGTTGCACCATGTTGGAGTAGTAGCCAAAAAAGTGCGTGCTGGGGCGCATGAAGGGGACGACACTACCCCTTCGGGCCCAACGGGTCGAGGGGTAAAAACTAGGATACTGAACCTTTGTTATGCCAGCAAGTTTAGGTGGAAGGTCATCAATGCCTATTTCACCCAGTTCCTCATCATCAATCTGAAACAGTCATATTAACTCTTTAACTAGCTGAGCAAGACTGTAGTCATTTTTAATCTGTTTTATTCAACGAACAAATTTTTAATATTGGGAAAGAAATGACTGTTTAAACATCAAGATTTGCAAATGTTTGGTGAGTAATTTTCACCCAGTTGACGTTGTGGGTCGCGGTAGTAAGACACAATTTCAAGTGGGTGAAAATTTAAATTGACTCAGCGGTATAAGTATTAATTAAATTGAATCTTAAACACTCAAGTCGTCAATTGTAACAAAAATAAAAAGATAAAGATATATTGAGTAATAGTAGAGGATATTAAAATCGTCCCCTTGGAATTGAAGTAGTGTATCTCCCGTTGTACAAAGTTGGAGATAAATAATGTATGACAATCATACAGACACTGACAGACAAACATCCCAATAAACACAGGACATTGACCATGTGTTGGTTCAATTTTGGCCCATAGTCTGCAAAGCTAGCCCAGCATTCAACCAGCACAGGGTCAATGTCCCGTGTTTGCTGGGAAGTTCATTTGATAATTTGTTTAAATGTGATCTGGAGACATTCACTCTATTACAGCATTGTGAGGGCTAGAACATTTTTAGGCCGAAAATTGGAAAAAAACAACAGAAAAACTGGCATCTCTGGCCACATATACTTACTGTGTATCTGTATAGAAAGGTTGGAAACAATGTGAAGACAAATATTTTAATTAATTAATTTCATTCCGAACAATTGTAAATATTGTCTATGCAAGAAATTTCAAAATTTATTTGAAAATATATTTAACACTACGACGCTGACCTAATAATAGATCAAAATTGGGTCAGAGTCTGTGTGTGTCGGGCAGTCACCTGTCCATTCATCGTGCCGTTGACAGCTTCAGTTTGTGACGGCTGCTGATAACAAGCCTCTGACTCGTCTTTCTCTTTCTCCTCAGACGAGTGTACTCCGTCTCTCAGCTGCTCTTTAGACGGCTGCTGCTGCTGGGTGTCGCTCTCGCCTCCAGACCCACCAGAGCTCGCCATGTCTATCCCCGAGCTGGCAGCTGACCGCTCCTTCTCGGCATCCCTGGAAACGGCAGTTTCTGACGGATCTTCAGCACTGGCTACTTCGTCTTCACCTTCATCATCCTCATCGCTGCCAATTCTACAACATATTGATTTGTAATATAATTTAGTCTCAAATTGGGACTAAAATTTTAAATAAAATCTATTGAGACTCGCAATAGATTTTATTTAAAATTAAATTTTGTGTGACTGAATATATTTAATCCCACAATCTATAGAGTGCATAATATATATAATATATTTATTTATTCTCGAGCACCTAATGATTGGAAACACAAAACATGTGAACAATAGTACGAGGTCTGTGATAAGTAAGTGTATAATATTCCCCATTTAACCCTTTAAGCTCTCGCAATGCATTAAAGCATCATTTTACATCCCTGAAACAAACTTAATTTACTACAACCAAGAGTTTCAAAATGAATATTTCCATGAAACTGGTTTACCAACCACAAGGCAATATTTTTTACTTTTTCACCCATGTCAAATCATCTTCATCTAGTACAAGTGGAGAATTGCGACAGCAATTCGCGGCTTGTAGTGGATGAAGATGACAATGCAAAGTCAGGCCTGAAAGGGTTAAAGTGATGTAAAATGTTTTTTGCTAATGTCAGCAGAAATACTGATACCATATGTACAAGAACCTGATATCAAATTTTCAGAATTCTTATTAATGCAGGAGAATGATGTAACATAATATTTGTGAAACAATTAAACAAGTCATTACATTAAGCGTAAAACACACCAAGGTTAGAGCAATTAGGCCCCAAAAGATCAGAGCTAGCCACAGCTAGAATCTGACGTCTGTAGAAGTCAGATTCTGACGTATAAAGACGCTCCCCAAACTAAGATAATTAAAATATTTATAAGGGCCATATAACATAGGTATTCAAATGAAACAGAAAGAGCAAACTATGGTGATTTCAAATTGATAAAAACCCTTTAGTCTCCAATGTATATTTTTTTTTAATTCAGCGTGGTAAGGTTTGATATCCTACCTTGTGTAAGGTTTAGTTTCGCTGGGAGCCAGCTCGATCTTGACGGAGTTCGCCAGGACTTCACTATCAACATCCTCTTCTCTCTCAACTATTTCAATCTGTGCAGCAAACTCATCATCACGTTCCTTGAAATATAAGTCAGCTGCATCAAACTTATGAGGATACACAATTACCTATATTAAAATTTTAATATGCTTGATTAATTAAGGGAAAAATATCACTTTAGACCTGATTCATGAAACAAGCCTGTATCTTCAAGAATATTTTGTTCGAAAATTAGTGATTAGCATTTTTATCTTTAATGTCTTGACTCCCACTTTATCCTTGTCATTTATGTATAAATCTTTTGTCATTCACGTATAAATATTTAACTCTCAGCTTGTCTGTGAATAATGTGTAGCTATTCCTCAGCCTGTTCCCACACCTTTCAGGTAAATTTAGTAACAAAATTGCAAACCCTGACTGTCACTGACTTCTAATATCCATACATTTATTAATGTGTAAAAAAAATTTTTAGGGGTTGTGGTAGCTATTGACAGATTGATTGTCTGTCAAAACACTAGTTTTCTCAGACCATGTTAAGTTTTAATCAATATACTAAATACTTTTCCAAGTTGATCCTCTTCCTCGTCATCCACACTGGCTTCTTCCTGCTCAGGCACCATATCCTGGCCAGATACGTCTCCAGTTTCTAGATCGTCTCTGTCAGACACATCATCTCGCTCAGAAACGTCCATCTCCTCGTTGTCGTCAGACTCTAACTCAGAGTCTGCCTGTGACGCCATAGACGACGACTCTGGAGACGATGACGTGGAATCAGACGAGGACGAGTCGACACGGTGCTTCCTTGCGCTGCTATCCTCATCTTCATCACGTGACGTCCCCTCACCCTCCTGTGGCGGACCAGTGTCAGTAGACGTCTGCGAGTCCTAACAGGGCAATAGCATAGGATGCTAGTATAGGCTACATATGAAGTAAATTCCCAGCAAACACATGACAATGTTTTTATGTTGGAGTAGACGATGGTCCAACATTAAAATGAAATTGGTTAGTATCGTGTTTGTTGGTTCTGCTAGTGATTGACATATGCATCATCCAACAAATTTTGAAAATTATTCAATGTTAAATGTAACTAGGTACTGCAAACATTTTGGAACTTCAATATGTTATATCACACTTGAAAATCTAATAAAATTATGTAATATTCACTGTGAGATGAGAATTTCGGAGTTCAAAGCTACAGTGGAATTTCCGGGTAAGTAAATAGTGGAGGGGTTGAGTAGTAAATATAAAACTAGGACAAAAAACAGAAACAGACCTGTCTCCACCCCCGGAGCTGTGCCTTCACTTTGGCTTTGGATCCATCCAGATCTTGCATGAGACGGAAGAATGCCAACTCATTAAACAGCATCTCTGATAGTTCTACCAAAAGATCCTCTCCACATTCACGCATCCTTTGTGAAAAAAGATAAAAAACCTTAAATTAAATGAAGCTTA
The DNA here is from genome assembly GCA_964017125.1 of Flabesymbios commensalis. NCBI lineage: Eukaryota > Metazoa > Annelida > Polychaeta > Terebellida > Flabelligeridae > Flabesymbios > Flabesymbios commensalis. Next base: position 14,313,713 of record OZ024913.1, read on the forward strand.
ATGTTCAATATTCTGATCTTTCCATTGATGGGGTATTTAATCTTGTATTGATCCAGAGGTTATGGAGATGGGCGAATCGAGGCTTCGATTCGCCCATCTCCATAACCTCTGGATCAATACAAGATTAAATACCCCATCAATGGAAAGATCAGAATATTGAACATTTCTGAGAATTGTATAGGGGCAAATAAAGATACAACATATATTTTTCCATCACAATAGCAGATATAATAGTGATAATGATAAGTCATCAGGTTACAGTGGAAGCAAAATAAGAGGAAGTGTACAAAGCTTGAATAAAATGATAATGGTGGGGGAACATAAAGAAAATCTTACTTGCGACCCTCAAATTTGGCAAGGGAATCTTGCAATATGACTGCCAGCTGATTATGAAAGAAGCGAGTGAACTCCCCGTGAACTTGGTTGTCTGTGGGATGCTGTTGACGTGCCCGTGTGAGAACGAGCCTACGCACGTAAGCCAACAAAGCCGCAGAACACACTTCTCCCATGTGTCCTTTCAGCACAGGAATGACTTCACGCATAATAGCTTTGATTTCCTGGTCTAATTCACCTGTGTCAATATGTGGATACTACAAAGAAATAAACATTAACTCTTACAACGGTGAAATTTTTTTGCATAAACCATGGAGACCAAAGAGTTTTCTTCCATTTGAAGTAATCATAAATGCCTCAGTCAGCTCTTTCCACTTCATTTGAATAAATATCCTATGGGTCTAGGCCATTATAAATATTCTCTTTCAGTGCGAGGATCGACTTGTCTAAAGTCTGTCTCCGTGCTGAAAGGGTTAATGCTAGAATTTTAGAGCATTTTGCGTTTTACATGTCACACCTTTCAACATATTTTTAATTACATTCACTTGTATACATATACACCTGATTCAGCCAGAATCTAATGCATTACAACATAAACAGGGTGATCTTTTTAAATAAAAATGGGCAATACTAGATATAACATGATTTTGAACATAATAAATTATGACAAAATTAGTGAATGACACATGTTGAGTTATCCCAAGATCATCGCCTTGATATTGAAGGGTTATATCTGTCATACTGTAGATCTCGTAATATTCGCGAGGTTCTAATTTTTGCGAATTTCGCGAGGAAGACAAATTCGTGAATTTAGGAATCTCGCGAAAATTATTATTATGAGCTCTACCTGTCATCGAAATATATAATTCGCGAATTCTAGACTTCTTAAAAAATCACAAAATCATAAATTCTCAAAAATCTGAACACGCGAAAATTATCAGATCTACAGTATATAGTCCCTTAACCCTGACACCGCTAAGCTCAGATGTAGGCGTTTTAATTCTGTTATATTACCCGACCAAATCACAGTTATTGGGAATAAAAGGTGTGCTTAAACATCAAGATTGCACATGTTTGGTCCCAAATCAAACAAATATGAGAAATTGTAACCCACTTAGAAGTTGAGGATCACGGTAGCACAACTTCAAATGGGTTAATCATTACAGCGCAGGGATCGACTTTAGTCGTCAGAATCTGACGTCTCTCGACGTGAGATTCTGCCGTCTAAAGTTGATCCCAGCACTGTACAAGTAAAAATATTTCTAATAGTCATAGGCGAATGACATAGGTATTCAAATAAATCGGGAAGACGTGAATAAGACATTGATGATGATATCAAATTGAAATAAACCCTTTGGTCTCCGAAGTTTTTATAAAAAAAATTCAGCGCTTTAAGGGGTAAAATACATAATTTAACAGTTCAAGGGTTAATATCTAGGTGACAAGATGATTACAAATAGAAGATGCTTACTGTATTTTCAGATATTGAGTCATCACTTGCTTCTCCTTGTGCAGAACTACTGGCTATATCAGACATGTCACCCTCCACGGCTTTGGCCGCCACTGCCTGCTGATGTACATGTGATGCCTCAGCAGACGAGTTTTGGGGCCGCGCCTGTTCCTCTCCAAGGCGACGCTCGTACTCTCTCATGTGCTGTATGGCCTATAAACGCAACCAATCAAATAACCTGACAACATTATCAACTCCCATAGTGAAAAAATAAAAAGAACAATCAATTGTTTATACTATTTTAGACAATAGGATTTACTAGCAATTATGTTAAAACTACAGAAACTTGAAAGCTAAAACCATAAAAATGTTTTTCTTCAAACCAAAATATGTTTTGTTCACAGACGGGCAACGTCTACACACTGTCCCAGCAAACAGGATGTTGAACCATTTAGTAGTATAAGATTATCTAGGAGGTACTTTCATTGAAATAAACGGTGCAGAAAGTTAGTTTCTGCACTAAGAATTAGGTTGTCCATTCTCATGGTCTATATCTGACCTTGTCAAAGTGTATGACTGTATCTCCGAGAGAATCCCTGGCAAATGGAGATGCGTGGCTGCTGGGTGTCGACATTTCACTTGTGTTATCCGCAGGCTCAATGTAGTCATAGCTAGAACGCCCAGTAGGTCTCTGGGCATTGTCATTCTGTAATCAGGTAGGGAAGTCAATTATACTGTAGATGTAAAATTACTGATAACATACTTTTCATAAAGTAGTATTATAAATTTGTATTGTTATTAATTAGGGTGGGACAAACTTTCTCTGGAGCTGGGTGTCGCCATGGGGGCTGTTTGAATGAGTGGAATTCCAGCCTTAACTCACTGAATGTACCTCAAATGTACTTGTCCCATTTATCAGATGTCATAGGATATTCTTGCATTCTGTGCATATAATAAATTTTATTTTAACGAATCATTCAATCTTTAGAAGAAAGGTAATATTATTATATAATATAATTATATAAATAAAAAAGTAATAACGCATATATGAAAATTTAAACCTTTTCATCTTCTTCCTCATCTGTTATAATACTTTCACTGGGAGTGAGTTCTCCACCATTTGTTGCCAAAGATGTCATCCAATGGGGATTAGTCTGTCAAAAAATAATTTCAGAGAAAATGAAAACAATACTGTGGATACTCAATGGGAATTAGAATATGATAGCCTCACAGTTGGATAACAGTGTATGATTTAATTTATAGTCTAGTGACTAGATCCAAACTGTATAGAGCTAAATGAACTGAACGACATATGCACATTACTTAAATTGTTATTATCAAAAACAAAATTTGCATATTTGAATACAATCCAACACCTGGTTGAGCTATCTATTATGGGTCACTGAGTTTTCAAATTGGGCCGGCGATATCGGAACTTGTATTTTTTATTCACTTTGATATGCTAATTGCTGTTGCAAATCACATATCAAAGTGAATGAAAATAACTGGGTGCTGGCAGGGTTAATGCTTCTACTGCCCAATTACTTTTCTTCAATTTTTTATTCATTTGAAGCTGGAAGAGCTTCACACAATTTGCAGCTTCAAATGACAAAAAATATGTGTGAGAAAGATACATCTACCAAATTCAATTATTTGATTGACTGACGATCTACAAAAAAATATTTAATCAATTTTATTAGGATTTATTTGGCTTAAAACCTTATATAATTATACAGTATTAATAGCTAATAATCACATCCAGAGAGAAGTATAATTCACCTTTCTCGTTTGAACATCGGCTTCTGTGAGATTGCGGGTCACAAGTTCCTGTACCGCATATAGACCTCTCTGACGAAGATAGTCATTGTTCAGCATCTGTAGTTCTCGGAATAGCTCTATCAGAAAGTGTGGTCTACTTTCATTTTGCGATATTAAAGTTGCCACTTCAGCATAGATAGTTTCTCGGAGTGCCTCGAATGTGCTTGTGTCACTGGGTTGATCTCTTGTTCTGGAAAAAATGTGTTCTATTAGCTTTTACACACCTAACTTTAAAACAAGTTGATATCCCGATCAATGTTCTGATCAGCTTCCAATATGTACATCAAATACATTTAAGCATAGGTCTAATTGGGAGCCTCGTTCAGAATGAATATTGGTTTGAATATTATGTTGGTACATGTTTTTGTCATTTAAAAAATTTGATAAAATTCTGCATAGATGCTTAGGCTTAGTGATCGAAACAAAATGCAGTGGTGGTGGATGGCTTAATGAAAATTGTATATTTTATAGGTATCTGGCTAATTTGAGAAATAAAATTTGCAGCAATCGCAGATTGTGTGGAATACAGTAAGCAGCCGGTCTCTATCAAAGTTTTATTAGCCGATTAAATCACTGGTATTGGGAATGAAATTACAATTTAAACATTAATATTTGGTCCAAAATTTTTAACCACTTGAGATTGTGGATCGCGGTAGCGAGACACAATCATAAGTGGTTGAAAATTTAAATATAATAACTTAGCAGGATAAGGGAAAATTAATCTGGAGCTATATGATATCTACTAACGTGTCATTAACTTGCTCTTGTGAAGATTGTTGACTGCGTAATGGTGACGTTTGTACTTCTCCTGCCACACTGGACCGAACACTGGACATACTCGCAGCATCATAAGCTGTGCCCGAGATGCCTGCGCTCAAACCGGGTCGCCAACCAACAGGTTCGACTTGACTAGCCAAACGAGCCGCCGCAGCTCTTCGTGGTGTCGTGCGCAATCCTGAGACACCTGCAATTAACACTTGCAAAGCTGATATAATTGCGTATTAACCATTGAGACCAAAGAGTTTTTTCAATTTAATTGTCTGAGTTAGTGCTTTCCTCTTCATATGAATACCTATGCTATGGGGCTACAGCCACTATAAATGTTTTAATATTTTCAGTGTGTGAACCGTCTTTACAATCTGTCTTAAGTCTAAAGATGGTCCCCGCAATGAGCAGGTTAAGGTACATACACTGTGACTGAGCAAAAGTTAGAAGATAGAAATGAGTAAGTCCATGGTCAATCGAAATACCTATAGTAAATTCTAATTGACTTTAAATTAACTACATTATAATTAAATGAAATAAAACAAGGTCTTATAAACATCACAATATGATAAATGAGCTAAGGTTCAGCAAATAACTCCTGAAATCAATTAATCTACATTTCATCTTTAGACAGTTATGATAAGCATGCCAGTGTGTAAAGTAATAATTAAACGTAGGCTATTTGTTCTCAGTGAATCACTACTGAAAACAAGATATCATAAATCTCATAATTAGACAGCAAACAGGTATGAAAAGTATACAGTTTGTCTACAAAGTAAATGTAATTCCCAGCTCACACAACAACTGGAACCAATGCTGATTTAATGTTGGCCCACCGGCTACGACGCTGAACCAAAAATTAAACCAGCATTGGTACAAGTGTTGTGTTAGCAGGGAAGCTACTCATGAAGACAAATTAGATGTTAAGCTCACCTTCCACATGCTGTCTGTGAGATTGAGAATGTTTGTTCCTCTTAGAGCTATTCAACAAAAACATTGACATCATTATGATCATAACAAAACACAATATCGATTATTAAACAAAATAAATTATAAAAATTAATGAAAAACATATAAAAATGTGAAATCTGATCTGATGAACAGTCAATAGTTAAATTATCAGTACATGTATTATTAATCATTGTAATTCACATGAGACACAAACTTCACACATATAATTTTTGATAGAAAATTTACCTGACTTTTCTGCGGCTTTTGAGAAGTTCTTCAAGGTTGAGCTTGGGAACAGCCTCCCTTGTGTCAGAAGCCTGCACAGTCTCTATGGTGATGGCATCGGGAGTGCCGGCACTGACCGGCTGTCTGACATTACCGTGAGGTGATGACCTCTCATGCTGAATGTGACTTAGGTTAACCTGTGACCCTCCGCGTGGTGAACTTCTCCTGTCCTTATGTGGCTTCACGTCGGTGTGACTTAGTGGAGTGCTCTCATCGGGTCCTCTGGCCAGGCTGGCCTGATGGTGAGACAGAGAGCTCGCTGACAAACGGGACTCATTGCTTTGTGGGGCAGGTCTATTCATGCCGGTAAAACCGTCAGGAAAACTAGGATTCAGCGTGAAGGGATTGGGCATAGCGGCGGCAATAGAGACAGACGGGGGCGCGTGTACAGAATGACCTGAAGTGCCTTCACCAGACCCTGTCATCATACTTTCCATCCTCAGCATCTTCTCTGACATGTCGTGCTGCTGACGAGCCAGTGAAGAGTATACATTGTTCAACCAGTAGAGCTGACTGTTAACCTGCGGGTTCATTCCTGGCACCATACCTGGGCTTCCTAAAGCTAAAACAATGTACCATATCAATAACTTTCAGATTTAATAATAACAGAACAATATTTTGTTTAACATTCAGTAATACCTGGCAGTGACACTGCTCACACGTGATAATTATTGAGATAAACTACTTATGTGATTGCCATCATGTTGGCTATAAAATATAAATAAAATTTTCTACAGCCATGTCTGCTTCTTCCTTGCAAATAATGTGCAAAAAACAGTATAGAGCATGGAGTCTCAATATTGTTGAGAGATACTGGTGCCATGGAAAACAATATATTATAGAGCAGAATATTGAAAACAGATATCAAGATTTTTTTTTCAAATGGCCTTAACAGAGTAACGCACAGTTTAATTATAACTCACTAGTGAAGAGTTGTATGAAAAAAAGCACAAAAGCCTGTTACCACGAGGTAGCCATTTTTGGATTTTATATTAATTATAATTATGGGTTACCATTGTGTCACACATATCATGTAAAACATGGCAGTTTATTTGATACTTATACCATACAGGTCATGCAAGTTTTCAGAGACACAAGAAAATTGTGAACAATGGCCATCAGTCAGCCATTGTGAACATTACATCTGCAAAATTCGTTAGGTGTTATCCCACAGAATGAAAATGACTACAAATAAAAAAAAGTGCATCAGCGGATCAGTGAGCCTCTGGCAAAACTGCTTCATTATTTACTAAGGGTTATTTTTCAATTTCAAATAGTCATAAATATCTTAATTAATTCTTCCCATCCACTAGATTTGAATACCTAGGTCACGGGTCAACAGCCATTGTGAATGTATTTTACTCTTTCAAGTCAATCCCCGCACTGTGAGCGTTGAAAGTGTTTATCATATACCGTTTTCAGCTTTTTATTTGTTCATGAAAAAAGAAAATTTAACAGAGAAATGAGCATTAAATGTGCAACATCGCCATATATTTTGATTTAAATTTTAAATACACAGGTAGGTAATTTTTACCCACTTAAAAGTTGTGGGTCGCGTTAGCGACATACAATAACAAGTTGGTAAAAATTTAATTCTATAACATAGCTCTGCAGGATTAATATACATGTTTGATACCTACCTAGTGTTGGTGGATGATTGGCAGGCTGAAGTAATGACATATTATCTCTGCTTGCCTGCATACTACACAGTGCCGCCACCTGCTGCCTCAGCTGCTGTATTTCATCTACCAGCATACTCGGAGGGTTTGGTTCAGGAATTTCTCCAGCCCACAGCAAATTCTGTATGCATTTCATAATAGCTTAGTAACTCGCATGCTAATGTTTCATGTAAATTAGTAAATACACAAAAAAACTTCTTGTAAAAAGTAACTTCTTGTGTATGATATAAAACGTGAAATTGTTGCTTGACAAAAAATAATTATGTCTGAAATAAAAGTTAACAAAAGTGAGCCTAATTAAACCCCTGTCAGGCTAGGATCATTCAAACTATCTAAATTTATAAAATAGCTTGTTGTATATACTCATTTAATAAAATAATTCAATTGTGGAGAAGTTTATTTTTCATCCATACAGGAATATTTTTTATATGAGTGGAAAATAAATTCAGCAGGAAAAGGGGGTAAAAATAAAATGTAAATTCAATGAGATGGCCATCAAAACAAAACAATTAATTGTAATTATTATTCAATGAAGATCAGCAGACACAATTTGCCACTCAATCACAGATTGAGATACGATAAAATGATTGTGATAAAACTGCAGTACTAATACTCGAGAATTAACGATTGTCCTGATTTATTGTTTTTTAATCATTTAAAGCTGGAATTCCTAATGTAATTTCCAGCTACAACTGAAGAAATAATGTTTTCTTTATGAAAAATAGGCATTTGTAAATTGTATTATTCGATTGAGCATCTAACAGTAACACAAAATATTTTCCAGTTTCAGTGACATATTATTTTATGTAAAAAGTGCTTTGAACCACATCTATATACAGTCCTAGCTGCACATGGGTGAAGCTCAAAAAGATACAGCTTGTACAACATACCTCCTGTCGTCGTCTCTGTCGAGCTCCACGGCTCCGTCCACTATGAGCGTTATTCATCATCTTGGTTTTCTCTGGGGCCCAATAGTTGTATCTGTAACGGGGGCCTTCTCTACCTGCTTTTAGAAAAGAAAATTCAATGTGAGACATGAAGCTATATAATAATTTGGCAAGTTCAATATTAACCTATCACAGAAATAAATGTTTTAAGAATAAGTGCTTGTGTCGAGTAATAGAAACGTGGCACATTAAATTTATTTAAATACAAAGCAGGATAAAACAATAAATTAAGGATTATTTCCATTGATATATTAGGCCTATTACACTTGGGAATTTAATAAAATGCTTTGATCTTATCATAACCTTTACACCTCTAATCGAGACTATAGTCGTTTACAATTTTTTTTCATTTGCTGATCAAATCACTGATATTGGTAATGTTTAAACATCAAGATTTGTAAATGTTTGGTCTCAAATGGAACAAATATGTGTAATTTTCAATCACTTGATCTCGGTAGCGAGACAATCTCAAGTGGTTGAAAATTTAGATAAATTATCTTCGCAGGATAAGGGTTAATTTGTTGTCTTTTCCATTAGAAAATTTAGCATTGCTTCTAAATTTTTAATGTAAAAGAGATAAAGGTGAGTTACGATCAAAGTTAGGATGTTTAGTAAAATGTGCCCCAGATGTAATTAAATACGCAAGTGCCGTAATTCCCCAGAAAGGCAAATATAAATGATCTTCATCACTTTCTAAAGTAATAAATCATGGCTCAATGTGATATATGTGTGATATATAAATGTCATCTTCTTTTTAATCCCATATCAATGCTTGCACCCCCAGTTTATAAAGTATCTACATTATCTAAAGTATTTAAAACATTATTATCATTTTATTAACAGAATCTACAAATCAAATATATGAGTGTACCAGCATTCATCATAGGTGCACTTTGCTGGCGCCTACGTCCTTGCGGCCCACTAGCACCAGAAGGCTCCGAGTTGTGTGAGCGGCGCACGCTGTGTCTGCCACCAAATTCATCCTCAATAGTGTAAGTATCCCTATCATCAGAAACATTGGCCTCCTCTTCTTCCTCCACTTGTACTATACCATCACTCGGATAACCTGAAAAATAACCCTTAACCCTTAAACGCCGGCACCGATTACATTCATTTTTCAACATTTTTATTAGCACATTGCCTATCAGTTTTTAAACATGTTGCAAATAAAACGGAACACCAGTCACTAGCATTTGAAAATAGTAGACCTCCATTTTGTAAAAGCTGAGCAATTATCACTCACTTGAAGTTGTGGTTCACGGCAGCGAGACCCAACTTCAAGTGGTTGAAAATCCAAATTGAAGATTTTGGCGGTAAAAACTTAAAGTGCTGAAATATTTTTGTATAAGCCATGGAAACAAAGGTTTTTTTAAATTTGAAATCATCATAATTGTCTTAGTTAGCTCTTTCTGATTCATTTGAATGTTATAGGTCTACGGGCATAAGAAATATATTTTCACAGTGCGGGGATCGACTTGAGACATCAGAATCTGACGTCTACAGACTGAAGTCAATCCCCGCACTGTCAGAATCAAAAAACTTATAATGGCCGTAAAGCCATAACATAGGTATTCAAATGAATCGGTAAGACCTGACTAAGACATTTATGATGGTTTCTGATTTATAAAGTCTATCCCCGCGCTGTAAGCAGGAAGAAATCAGCACTAAATTTAGAGATTTGGTATATATACCTTCATTCAAATGGCGAAGATATAAGTTTTTTTCCCACTTGAAATTGTAGGTCGCTAAAATGGGAGACAATGTGGCCACATGTTTAATTGTATAATGTAGCACTTGAATCATTACTAATGATAATAAACTCGCCGTCAAATTAAAAATGCTCAACCTGAATCGCATGATTTTCAGCGATTTCTCAGTCAACTCTTACCCGATTTCCTTCAAATTTTGCTAAGGCCATTTTCTATTCAAATCCTAACAGCCCATCAAAATTTCGTAAAAATATATAGCGTATTATAAAAGTTAGACCATTTGGCATGTAGTAAATTGAAATTACGACGTCCCTCTATAAACCCAGTAAACTAATTCTATAATTTTATTACATGGCAAATGGTCTAACTTTTGAAATAAATTTAAAAAAAAATGGCAATTTTTTACCCCTGTTAGGATTTTAATAGGAAATGGCTTCTGCAAAATTTTAAGAAAATTGGTTCAAAATTGACGGAGAAATTGCCGAAATTCATGCGATCCTAGTTAATTTGACAGCGAGTATAGTTATGGTGATTGATCTCTAACCGTCATCATCGGGGTCGTTACATCGTCTCTGCTCCCCTCTCTGGTCATCCTCGTCCTCCTCTATACTCTCCAGGTTACCAGCTGTAGATCCTCCCCATGTCGCCATAGTCACATCCTCGCTGGCACTAGCACTGCATACAGACACAGAGTCAAGTGTAATCATAAAGAATCAAAAAAAATTCTTCCTGAGGATATCATCCGGGATGTTCTCAGTTTATTCATGTGATAGAAATGTCAAATGGGTCAATTGGGTGACCTGTATTATGCAGAATAATGTACATTTCAATATGGGAAACATAATCCTTAAAAATAATCCTTAAAACACTGCTGTCGCCTACAATAGACATTCTGTTTTTTTACTAGCACCCGCATAATCAGCTGTTAAGTAAAATATGCTTTCAGTCTTGAAACACTGATATATGATGGGCTTAAATTTCACAAATTTTCAGTCACTTGAAGTTGTGGATCGCAGTAGCGGGACACTACTTCAAGTGGATGAAAATTTAAATTGAATGCTCTAGGGATTAATAATAGCAGATAGACAGACGGCAAAAAAACAAGTAATGCATACATACCCTCCTCCAGTATCAGATCTGTTAGAGTAAGAAACATTGTCGCTCTGAATATCTTGATTTCTCTGGTATTGTCGACGCGTGGCTGTGTCTTTTCTCATCATATTTTCCAGAACACGTTTTTTCTCTCTCAGTTCCTCTCTAAGAACACGCTGCTGTCGCATTCTGTTGTACACTTCATCATTTGGCACCACAGCTGAAAATATGTCCACATGCTTCATTAGGACTGATAATAAAACAAGGATGACCACTATTTGGGAATGTGTTGTCAAGACTATTTCAAAATAATTTCATGAATGATGGTATTTTTATTTTACATCCTATCATAATATCATAATATCATAATCTACAGGTATCAGGATGTCATATTATATATGTGATTTGTTCTCTTAAATTATCTGAATTGTCATTTGGTATTTTTCATTCATTTCCCAGCAAACACAAGGCATTGTCTCAATGCTGGGCCAGCATCGTAGACAGGCCCAAACATCGGGACAACGTCTCGTGTTTGCTGGGTTTGGCCTCAAATGACGAAAAATATTAGTTTGCCCAAAAATTAATAGCGCTGGTGGCTCGCTATATATAAACATCTCACCAAATATGGGGTTGATCACGGTGACGGTTTTCAAGATAATACGCCCAGGAGATATTTGATGACCATCTTCCAAAATGGCTAACTAATTGTCCGAATAACAAGGGTGACGGCGGCAGCGCCAACAGCTAAAACCGAAAAGATGCCCGGTAGTTAATGAAATGCTCACTTGCAAGAGGTTCCTGAAAAGTGACTTGTTGTTCTTGCTGTGGTTGTTGTGATGGCTGCTTGGTCTGTGTGCTACCTCCATCCCTTTGCACAGGCTGCTGACACTCTCTCTGCTGCCGCTGAGGTGGCTGCTGCTGGTTACCTTCCTCCAGCTCTGCCTGAAAATATGTTTGAAAGTGAAATAAATATTAAGTAGACGTTTTATTTCAGGGACGGACACTAACTGCTCTGATGTGATAAAGCTCGAAGGTTCAGTAACTTCAGATAAATAATGGCTCTTAACTGATAGGTCTTACTGTATGTTATAACCCCCAAAGGGCACATCTACACACCCTTAAGGGATGTGTGTGCACAAAACACGAAACCAGAAATGAAACACGTACGCAATGCCAGACATGTTGCTGACAATATCCCCCCCCCTTATTTCGTGGGCAGGCAAAAAAATCATATAAATATTGTAAGTGCCTGGGTGGCCACCTTGGATATGCAACAGCAATAAGCAGAACTAAAACATTACCTTAATGAGAGTAGCAAATAATTGTATGAAAAAGTTTGTACAATACAAAGCCTGGATTATAAGTAAGCGTGCACTATCAATACATGGAGGCCTTTCTGCACACACAGAGATTAGAGAACTACAAGATGTGACTATAATCGTCAGATATTCTAAAAAATCATTAACCATTGCCCTGCTGTGACCTTACATTTATACTTTACAAGAAAATTTCAAAGAAAATAAAATGTCACTGAAATTCATTTGACCCTTATCCTGCTAAGTTAATTTATTTAAATTTTCACCTCAATGAAGTTGCCTTGCTACTGCAACCCACAAGTGGCTGAAAATTACTAATATTTCTTAAATTTTAGCAAAAATATTTGCAAATCTTGACGTTTAGACACACATTCATTCCTAATAACAGTAATTTGGTCCATTACTAAAACAGATGAAAATGACAACAGACGTGATCAGCAAGATAAGGGTTAATAATTTAATTTTGGCTATTTATTTTTCATCATTTGAAGCTGGAATTTGCGTCAGCAATTCCAGCTTCAAATGAAGGAAAAATAGCTAGCAGCAAACAATTCAGAAGGACGGGGGTTAAACACAACTGCATGTACAGCTGAAGCATACACTACATACCATGGTACTCGGGAGGTCGTCGTGGAGGCGCTGCAGCTCCTCTTGTATATCCAGCAGCTTTTGACGTTCTTCTGTCAGCTGAGCGAGCTCCTGACGCTGCTGATCCATTTTCTCCTGATAGAATTGTTCCCTTCTAAAAAATTGGGATGCACCATGTTATTTCAATTACAAAGATGACTTTTAACCCCTTCAAGCATGAATTTACCATTGTCATCTCCATCCACTACAAGCTGTGAATTGCTGTCGCAATTCTAGACTTGTAGTGGATGAAAATGACTTGCAGCTGGTGACAGATGAAAAATATACTTTTTACATAGTTTCATGAAATTTTTTGTTCTAAAACCACCAGGTTTCAGTAAAATTAGGCCATTCTTCAGAGATGTGAAATGATGCTTTAATGCATCCTGAGGGCTTAAATGGTTAAATGTAATCCAATAAAATTATTTACAAATTTTTTGATGTGAAATTATAACAAGGGATTGTTAGTACACAAGGCTTTGTCTGTAACAGACAATAGAAGGAAACTAGGGCCAAAGGCCTTATGTAGCTGGGGCAAAAGGAAATACTACAAATTGTTCACTTATAAGGGTGTGTCATTCAGAATGGCATACTCGCTCATAACGGCATGCCCTTATATGCGTATCAAATCTGTGATTTAGATAAAATTGTGATGTTTTACTGTTGCTAGCAACACACGCCATGCAACGGCAACACCAGTAAATGAACGAGGAATGTTGTGTGCTTATTTTATCTATATCAAGACTTGATATCAATGAATAATTAAATGATTTGGCAATTTATCATAGAGCTGAATTAAATCCCCAATTCTAGAGGTGTAGGCCTACTGCATCTGATGTCAAAACCAGCACGGGTCGACTGTTACACAGTATGTGTTTTAGGCCTAACTTCATTGCCTAGGTAGGCCTGTAGGCCCATATCACATCAAAATATTAGATTTGTCCACTATGCATATAATTTTTAAATGAATGGCTAGACTACAATGAGCAGAAAATTATACCCCACAGTTATCAAGTAGCATGGCAAGGGGTGGCATGTCTTGAATATTCTTTTTTGCAGATCTGGGATACTTTACTATGAGATTATATCATTCATACATTCACTATATTAACCATAAACAGAATTATATGAAAACATTACTTCACTGAGATAGACTCGGGGCACCTTGAGACAGTTTTGGGGCACATTCAGCCACCCTGACTCACCTCATATTATCTGATATTATTCATAGTTTTTGTGTGGGGTGTATTTGAAGCAAACCATTATACATAAGTGATAAAGTGATAGCACAGGTGTGCGATATCACAAAAATCATAGGGAAATCAAGTATTACGTGATCTATAGACACAGATATTGATCATCCTAAAAAAGTAATTTTCATGTAAAAAATGGACCTAAGCTTAAACAGGGTGGAAAATGGAAATTGGTTAGTTTTGGTACCATTGACCAGCTGGCGAACAAATCGCAATATAATATCTGTCAAACAGGCCTGTCTCAATGTGCCCGAAGTCCCAAGGTGCCCCAGTCTCCCCTATACTTTGCTTTGTGATTATACCATTCATACATATATACATCTGTACCAGTCCAGTCTCAATTCATGCCGAGCGTAGCTCAACGCGTGCCGCAAATCACATGGCAGAGTGAAGATAACATATATAGGGGCCTACAGTAGGCCTATAATAAACCTAATTAGGCGATATGACAATGTTATAAAGGATATTAAGCAGTCTGCATTGTACTTGAATTTCAAGTCTCAGTTGCAACTTCCATGGTAACACTGCTTTGACAGAAAACACAGTGACATAATTCAGCCTTTCAGGAGTCAGGATTGCACAATTAGATATATGAGGGGGAGGGGTGGCGGCTAGAGTTTTTGTTGGTTGCAAACTTTTTTTTTTATCTCCACAAAAAAACTTTCCTGGTCAACATATTTTTCATCAATTTCGACAACAAATTTTTTTTTCTGACCACATTTTCAACAAAAAAAATTTTCCAGCCCCCTCCCCCCCCCCCAGATATCAAATAGTGCGCCCCTCAGATGGCTTACTAGTATGTCAACCAGACTCTTTCCCCCTTCCAGCTTGATAGGCCGGCCTACACCAATTGAATGTGATGCAGGGGTAACCATGTGGTGCTGAATTGAGTCTGCCAGTAGCCTGCCCGGACAGACGTTGATACTTTGTGCATTAGTAACGTTAGTAGGTCAACACCATCCCCCACACGTTGTAGCCCTGGAAGAGCCCACACCAACAGTGACAACCCAAGGTCTGTCCACAAGCTTCAGTTGCAATTTTGTTTTTGCTACGTTGTGTTTACGTTGGGGTTTACAACTTAGTTACAATGTATTATGTAGGCCTACGACAGGGAAATTGGGAAACAATGTGTGGATATGAGGTGACAATCAGACTCAAAGATCATGCTGATCAGCTGTGGTGCGTAGTGCCTATACCCCAGTCCACGACGCTGGACCAACGTTAAACCAACATTGATTTACTGTCTTGTGTATGCTGGGTCATCTTCACTCTGCCATGTAATTTGCGACATGCAACGCTGGGCGTGAATTGAGACTGGACTGGTGCAGATGATGCTGGGTAGACTATAGGCTAATGTGTGTCGAGACCAGATGAACAACACAACATTGATTACAGGTGCTCAGCAGACCCAATGCGATTTAATGTTGGCCTAGCGTCTGCGACATCGGACCAATATTGTATCGGCATTGGGTCAACGCATCGTGGTTGCTGGGTTGACCTGAAACCTTGCGGGATAACGATATTAATGGTAACTGAATACCACCCCTCCCTCATTTCATCTGCAGTGCGGTGACGTGTTGTTGGCCCCTATGTACAAATAATTCTGACCTCAGAGGTTAGGTCAGCTATTGAGGTCAGACATGTTTTATAAATAATGTCATTGCTGGCCAATCAGCATGCAGTATGTCCCAGGAGGGGAAATCCTTGAGAGCAATAGGGCATACCATATTTGGAGAAGGATGTCAGCTATTGTGTTACTTTTACATGATGTCATCGCTGGCTAATGACTGATCAGGATACAAACCCTTCTCCCCAGAATAATGCTTGTTACCAGGCCCTGTAATTTGCATAAGTTGCGCCAAATCAGAACATAGCTGATTGATTATGCTATCAGCCAATAACATTTCTGTTTGGACAGACTTGAGTACAAAACTACTACCAGTAGTTAAGGGACCGTCAACATCCAACATTCTTGTTTTGTATCAAGCTGATATCAGAAGCCCCTGCAGATATGTATCTATTGATAGGGTCCCCGAAACTAAGGCCAATGGTCAGATTTATGAAAGGAATTCAACCATCTATCAGTTTTATGAATGAAATGACGTCACTTTTTGTCCGAAATTCAGAGACTAGATTCTGATAATAATGTACCTGGGCTGACGCCCAGCTACAAAAATAAATGTGAGCAATATGAAATAAATCAGCAGGATCAGGCTGAAAATGGATATTGGAAAGTGTGTCATACTTTCCCAGCTCAAAGTTGTCACAGTTAGCTAAAATTACCATGGGCAAGTTTGGATCTTCAAAATAAGTGTTAGATGTCAGTAATATATATTGGGATAGATTTAAAAGCAATCCAGATCAAGGGATCCAAGGGGAAATTATTTAAAAATGAAAGGCACACAAGGTGATTCTAAAAATTGTTTTGTCTAATGGTCTGGGATCATGAACCCTTTAATAGGCAATGTTTTATTAGCCGATTAACCCTTATGCTGCCGGGACCATATATATGCGTTTTCATTTCAGACTAAATAAATTAAACTCAAATTTCTAAAATATTGTGTGGTAGATGCTTAGTTAGTCTAATAATTACATTTTGAAGACATACATTTTTGCATTAATACAATTATTTTTCGTCATTTGGAGCTGGAAATTGCGTTAGCAATTCTAGCTTCAAATGAATGAAAAATAGTCCGGAACAATTTGGCAGCGTCAGGGTTAAATCATTGTCATTGAGAACAAAATTTGTGTTTAAACACCAAGCATGAAATTTTTTTTGTTTGAAAGACAGATGAAAATGTCTGTAGATGGGATTCACATTTTAGGTACTAAGGGGTCAATTGATAACTAGACTGACCTATCTGGTTGTTGATGGCTGGATGTTGTCTGTTGTTGCTGTGCCGCCTGTACCTGTAGTATGTGTGGTGTGTCGGATGTCTGAGATTGACCCTCGTCAATGTCATTGTCCAGACTGCTGGCCAGCTGAGCTAGTTCTGCAGGCAGAGAATCCATAATCTCCGGTGTCTGAGTCACCAGCCCTACAAGGTCTTGCAATCTGCGTAATTTCTCTTTGGCTACCTTCAGACGTCTGTAAATAAATTAAATTTACCGCATAAAACTACGCAGGTATACTTTTAGGCCACATTTATTTTATAATTTGGTTATTAAATGCAGCCTATCTGAATCATCAATGATCAATGTCAGAAAAAAAACATCTTTATTTGAGATTTTATCTGTGAATTAAAAAAACACCACAACAAAAAATGTGCATTCTAAAATTGGCTTTATACTCAAAAAAAAAATATTGAACTAAGAATCAAATATTATTTGAAAGTAACTGACTTGACTTTTAGTTGTATTTCAGGGTCATCTGCCCAGGCACCCAGCTCTTCTGACATCTGTAAATCCTCATCTTGTGTTTGTGTTGAGGCTTCTACTTCACCTTCACTCGCTGCTGTACCAGCATCTTGTTGAGCGTACTGTGCTAGGAAAGCAGACATCCCTTCACCGCTACTCAACTCCCTGAAAAAGACAACAACAGTGATGCTACTGACCTCCAGACATTCAGCTGAAAAATTGTAATTTTACAACATAAAACGTAGCCTAGTCAGTTGGTCCTGTCATTTCTTTTCAAGTGATTTTATTTTTTTTCATTTTGTAATTTGTTCAGATGCACTTATACAAATTAAATTGTTGGAAACTTTTTTGATATATACAACTAAGCCTATTAAAGATAACTTAAGCCTTAGATCGCTGAGCTATTCAATTTGAATATTCAGTCACTTTAAGTTGTGTCTCGCTACCGCGATACACAACTTAGTGACTGAAAATTTGTTAATAGTAAAATTTGAGTCCCAACATATACAGGGCTCGATACTAACAGTTGACCGATTGCCCGGGGCAAACGATTTAAAGTGCGGGCAAGTAAAAAATTAAAGACAGTGCCCCCCTGGGCAATAGCTTCAATTAGCACTATGTTTAATTTGAGCGACTGTCACAACAGACAACGCATGTCAGTGGCAAGTTGGGCAAGTGATAAATTGGGCTAGCAAGTACCCCAAAAATTGTCTTACCCTTTGGGAAAGAAGGTCCTATCAGTTGGTGTCTAGCCTTGATATATCAGTGTTTCAAAATTAAAGGCATATTTCACTTTGAAAAACTGGTTATACAGGTGCTTATAAAAACGCAGAATGTCTACTGTAGTCGACATCAGTTGTCTAAGGGTTGAGCAGTCCGGTTTAATGAGAAACAATAGGCAGGCGTTGTGACTAACCTGAGGTTCTGCATTAGCTGGGGATCCTCGTAGTCGCTTACGGCCGGCAGAGATAGATCCTGTGGCTGGGGAGCGGCTGTAGCACCTGAGGCTTCATCCCCACCTGACTGATAATACTGCATCAGTCCACGAAGCTGATCCAAGCGAGATCTCACCTCCTGAAGCTTTCTGCAAAAACAACAAAATACCGTACAAGCAACTGCAACACTTCATCTCTGGTCAGATTTGAACTATACAAAGTTTAGCCCTTGGAACACTGATGTCGACTATAGTAGACATTCTGTGTTTTTGTTTACACCCGAATAACAAGTTAAAAATTAAATATGCTTACAATCTTGAACCACTGATATATGTGGGGACTTCACAAATAACACAAATTTTCAGTCACTTGAAGTTGTGGATCGCAGTAGCGAGACACAACTTCAAGTGGATACAAATTAAAATTTCTAAGCTCAGTGTTCTAAGGTTTAATATGCAGAAGGGGCATGGCGCAACCTATAATTCGATGCACCTAATGATGCATGCCAGAAAATGCACAGAACCTAGAACCACTTTAAGCCCTCAGGATGCATTAAAGCATCATTTTACATCCCTGAAAACATATTTGATTTTTCTATAACGAAGGGTTTTAGAACGAAAATTTCCATGAACCTGTTTATTAATCCATGGTAATTTTCTTTAATTTCTAAACCATATCCTTTCCACTGCCATAGCGTACTAGACCGGATCGTTTTTGCGGCCCTCTCAGAAACAGTACCATACAGTGCATGCCAGCCACAGCGTACTGAATCGCAGTGAAAAAACGGCCTCCTCACAAGCACCATCGTACGTCGTAGACCTGTCAGTAGTTTTTGTCGTCATTCCATTTTCTCCAGTATTAAAACCAAATTTTCTGAAGTAGTAAACGACTCACCCTCGTAAATTTTGATATACATATAGTATTTACCTATTTCTTTACAGTAATCTTGTCGGCGTGGTTGTGACCTGTCACAATATTTAGTTATTATCAACCAAAAATCGAGAGCCGCAGCGATAAACAAAATATGCCATTTAATCACTTTTATGTGCCACAAATGTTGTGACATATATATTTTATATATCCCGTTATGCACATTCAACCCTCAGTTGGATGTCTTGTCGGGATATTCTAGGTTCCATAACATTATTTTTTTAATTAATTACATGTAAATTATCGTGATCATGACCTGGGGGGTCAGTAACAGAATATCACCCTATGGCAGTTCCACGCTATTTCATTCGCCTACGATTTAAGCCGTTGTGGCTTTTCCAGTAGTCTCGGCGATAAAGCTATATAGCAGGTGCCCCATAGCGCTTAATGCGTATCCAGAGTTATGTTGTAACATAACACTACGATCTACAACGCTGTGGCGTTGACACATTTAAGCCATCCTGTCATCACAGCGTGTACGATCTACATGGCTGTGGCGTTAACACATGTTGGCTTTTCTGTTATTTTAGTTCATGCCAACATAGAGTAAATTACGCTGTGGCAATTCTGTCAGAAGGCCAGTCAGTATTGTTTTCGACATTTTCTACAATAATCTAACAAAATTTTGCAAGGTAGTAACCCAGCAGACACAAGACGTTGCATCAATGATGGTTTACCATTGGTCCAAATTACTATCAACCACAAATTGAAAATAATAATGGTGGACAAAAGGAACTATTTATCATGACATCAAATATTTATTTCAAACTCAGTAGACCAGCGGTCTCTGTGCAAAACAGCATATATTCCTATTTAACTTGTATGAATATACAAAACATTATGTGTTCATGTATGCGTGGCAATTGAGAATGCATTTTAATAATAGAACCAATACATTTAATTACATATTTAAACCAAAATATTGAAACTAAAATAAGCGAATGCTGCTATTTTTCAGAGAACATTTGTTCAGAGAACATAAAGTCTTTAGCTGATACTGCCATGCCAAGTCAAAAGGCAGTATCTACTAATTACTAGTATCTACAAAGCACTATGCATTGATGTATATCGCTAATAGTAGGCCTATGCTGAGAATCATTTCCGACACCTTGATCCAGCCATGCAAATCTGAAAACCCAACAAACACAAGATGTTTACCCAATGTTGATATGAAAGATGGCCCAGCGTCTACGACGCTGGCCCAACATTAATCCAACATTGGGTCAAAGTCTCATGTTTGCTGGGAAGAACACAACACAAACGTTCCGTTGACCCAATACTGTTTTAATGTTGGTCAACCTTCTGAAACCCGCAGTGGATCGTGGTTACTGAGGAGTGACTTAACACTTTTAGGCCTACATGATAAAGATTATGATATATATTTAGCACAAACGGTTATGCACAATTGCACATCTAACTTATAGTTCGATATCAGGACATTTTAGGTTTCATAACAATAATTTGCCCACTTCATGTATATTATTTCGATAAGAGAATAATAATGCATTATGGCAGCTTAACGGCACTGGCGGATACCCCATAGCGTTCAGGGGCCACTAGCTAACACGAGACGTTGACGCAATGTAGATTTAATTTTGGCCAACATTGAAAATACATTGTGTCAATGTCTCGCGTTATCCGAGAAAGGTGTAACATGGTCCGTACGGTCTACAACACTATGGCGTCAGCGCAAATCCTAGGCATTCCCTTAGTTTAGTGTATACAAATACATAATAAAATACGTTGTGGTAGTTCTTTTCGTGCTGATCAGCAACAAACGCACAATATTAGTAGTGTCTGTGGCAGCGGAACCATTACTCACATATTGTATCTGACAGTTCCAATAAAACATGCTTAAATATGGAGTTACCTTCTATTAGCAGATAATCACACCAAGGTTACTTTGAAACCTTAAAATATATGAATAAAATAATCGTGAAGGAAAAATATAAATAACTGTAAAAAACGGAACTAAGGTTTTCAGTCACTTAAGGTTCTAATCACGCAATCGCGGTAGTGATGCACAACTTGATGTGATGAACTTCTTGAACTGACTGAAATGACAATAGCGCCGAAAGATTAGAAAATTCAACGTAAATTACAACAAATCTTGATATGGGAGCAAGCCAGCAGTAACATTAATGAGTGGTCAGATAAGGCCGCACATTGACGGAGAAGTAGTAATTATCAGTGCATCTACAGTCACACAATGACAGTTTATGTTCAGTGATATTATAGGCAAAGTGAGAAGATGTCTCTTCTGGTATACAATGTAATTAACTAATATATAGACTATCTGTCTCATTTCTTTGATCGTTTCCTTGGTGATTTGCGGATAGATTGTTTTTCTTCACTGGTGTTCGGGTACTTGCGTTTAGGGGTAGGGAGTGGCTGCTCTGTGGTTTCTGTTTGTGTTGCAGCATTCTTTCTAGCCACAGGCGTCTCCTGGCGTGTTGAACACTCATGAAATGTAGCAAAGCATTCCCTAAAATCATAGTCAAACTAGTAAGTATATTAACCCTTAAAGCTCCAAGTTAAAACATTTAAATGTTAAGGCACTTTAAATTGTGCCTCGCTTCCGCGACCCACAACTGCAAGTGCAATATTACTCATATGTGTTCAAGTTGAGACAAAACATTAGCTAATATTGATGTTTAAAGACTCGTTTCATTCCGCATAACAGTGACTTGATTGACTAATTAAAAACGACTATGGTCGTGGTTTGCACCTTAGTGGCTAAAAGTGAAGCACATTGGTGTCGCTAATAGTTGAATGCAGTAGTAATAGTTGAATACGAAAAACAAATGTTACAAACCTGTGTAGATGGACATTACATTGTTGACATCCATAAGCTGTTTCTCTGGTTTTCCCTGATGACGTTTTGGACTTCATTTTTTTACAATGCAAGCACACACGTGGAAGCACACCGAAATGCACCAGCTCATGCATTGCAGCATATGAAGAATCCAGAACACTTACGTTTGGTTGCCTTGCCTTACGTTGACGCCCAGCATACCCCGCTATCAAATCTTTTGCAACCTAAAATATATAATATATATAGCTATATATTTCTGTCTGTGAGCATTAGAGTTATGTGTGATGTGTTGTGTAGTAAAATATAAGAATAAATATAGTTATAAAAGTTTATAGAATATTATCATTTATGCTTACTTGTAGCTGAAATTTTTTGTGTGTTTCCTTGGGAAATGTCTCCTTGTAGATCAGATATGCGTTAACAAGGGCCACGTCAATGGCGAACCATGCAATGTACATCCACCACTTTGGACTGCTGCGTTGCAGGCTGTAGCTGCTTCTAAGGTGATCATGTCTGTCTACGCCTCCCATGTACTTGTTGTACTCTATAATTGATGGTGGACAGGCATATGCCTCTTTAATCCATCCCCCACTTTTCTCACTGCGTACTTTTCTATCAATCACATCTCGGCGCTGATTTGGTACAACATCGTAACATGTGGACAAGTTGAATACTGTTGCTGAATCTTTCCAAACGCATGCCACAATATCCCCCTTTTTCGTTTGTCTTGCCAGTGACTCGCCTCTTTTCAAATTTCGCACTGGGTCGTTCTTTTTGGGCTTTCTCTTGTCAGGTTTCAGATCTGTGGGCCAATAAATTCGGCTTGTGTTGAAAGATCCACATATGTAAGTCTTGTTTCTCAGAAGAGACTGAGCAAGAGCAATTGATGTATAATATTTGTCCACGAATACAATGTGATACCGCCCATAGAGACTGTTGGTCAGTGACTCAACTACACGCTGGGTGAGGCCTATTTCTCTTTCTTTGCGGAGGTATACTTCAAAGTCATAAATATACCCACTTGTCCCATCAGCTAAGGTCCAGACCTTGAAACCTCGTTTCGCTGGTTTATTAGGGGCACCAACAATTCCCCAGTGCTGTCCATGGCATTTTACCATAGCTTCATCTAAGCTTAATTGCTGGTGCAGATTGTAGAGTTCTTTGCATTTCATATGCACGTGATCCAGTAGATTAGACACCTTGTATAAAGGTTCAGCAGTCATCCTTCGCTTCTTTTCATTAAGATCTGTAACTTGTACAGGATCATTGATTGGGTCATTGATATGAATGTAACGAGTTATATTTAAAAATCGACGTCTCGACATGGTTTGTTTGATGTACTCATTTCCCAATGCCGGATTAGTCGACCAATAATCTTCAATGGCTGCCTTAGGATCCAAAGCAGTGATCATTCTAATGCCAATGTAGGCTTTAAGGTCATCACTGGTTATGTATCTGTGGTCACTGTCTGTCCAGTTCAAATCTGTTGTTGTGTGAGTTCTTCGCTTGGCTTCATAGATGGGTACATAGTTGTTAGTAGCGATTTCCATGTTTTTCCAAATGTCCCCAGGGAACAGCTGTAGGAAATAATCGAGTGGAGTTGCTGTTGATGCAAGGGTTATGACACTCCCAGGTACCGGACCATTGAATGGGCGAGGCTTCATTGGAATTACTTTTTTTACCCAATGTAACCCTTCATCTTCTTGGGTTGGGCTTTCATCTTCTGATGAGGACGATGAAGGAGTATGGACATGAATGTCACTTTCGTCTGAAAAATATATATCTTCCTCGTTCTCACTGTCAGATAATGTCTGGCTTATTTTCTTGTCTGGCACAGATTTTTGCTTGGTCGACTTGCTTTGTTTCGATTTCAATGTAGGTTTTTTAGGAGTTGAGGAGAGAATCAAGTACGTGAGTGGTTTACCATCATCACTGCTAAAATCAGTTTCTTCATTTGTGTCAGTTGTACATTTCACTGGGTGATCATTCTCAATGCTGAACCGGGGTGTTTCATTTTGAACAAGATATTGCAGTGGAAGGTCATCTTCGGTATCAAAACCACTTGAACTACCTGTAGCTACACGTAAGCCGATCTCACCTGGATAAAGCACACGTCTGGAAAAAGACAACATATCAGACGTATCTGGTTCATCTTCTTTTTCTATCATCTCATCTGGCGTCGTTGTTCGTTCTATCATCTCATCTGGCGTCGTTGTTCTTTCTATCATCTCATCTGGCGTCGTTGTTCTTTCTATCATCTCATCTGGCATCGTTGTTCTTTCTATCATCTCATCTGGCGTCGTTGGTTTTTCTATCATCTCATCTGGCGTCGTTGGTTTTTCTATCATCTCATCTGGCGTCGTTGTTCTTTCTATCATCTTATTTGGCGTCGTTGTTCTTTCTATCATCTTATTTGGCGTCGTTAGTTTTTCTATCATCTCATTTGGCGTCGTTGTTCTTCCTATCATTTCATCTGGCGTCGTTTTTCTTCCTATCATCTTATTTGGCGTCGTTCTTCTTTCTATCATCTCATCTGGCGTCGTTGTTCTTCCTATCATCTCATCTGGCGTCGTTCTTCTTTCTATCATTTCATCTGGCGTCGTTGTTCTTCCTACCATCTCATCTGGCGTCGTTCTTCTTTCTATCATCTCATCTGGCGTCGTTGTTCTTTCTACCATCTCATCTGGCGTCGTTGTTCTTTCTATCATCTCATCTGGCGTCGTTGTTCTTTCTACCATCTCATTTGGCGTCGTTGTTCTTTCTATCATCTCATCTGGCGTCGTTGTTCTTCCTATCATCTTATTTGGCGTCGTTCTTCTTTCTATCATCTCATCTGGCGTCGTTGTTCTTCCTACCATCTCATTTGGCGTCGTTCTTCTTTCTATCATCTCATCTGGCGTCGTTGCTCTTTCTACCATCTCATCTGGCGTCGTTGTTCTTTCTACCATCTCATTTGGCGTCGTTGTTCTTTCTATCATCTCATCTGGCGTCGTTGTTCTTCCTATCATCTTATTTGGCGTCGTTCTTCTTTCTATCATCTCATCTGGCGTCGTTGTTCTTCCTAACATCTCATTTGGCGTCGTTGTTCTTTCTATCATCTCATTTGGCGTCGTTGTTCTTCCTATCATCTCATCTGACGTCGTTGTTCTTTCTATCATCTCATTCGGCGTCGTTGTTCTTTCTACCATCTCATCTGGCGTTATTGTTATTTCTATCATCTCATTTTGCGTCTCTGTTCTTTCTATCATCTCATCTGGCATCGTTGTTCTTGCTATCATCTCATCTGGCGGCTCTGTTCTTACTATCAAATCTCTTGGCTTCTCTGTCCTTTCTATTATATCATCCGGCATTTCTTTTTTTTCTATTATCTTCTCTGGTTTGTTTGCATTTTCTTCCGACTCATCCGGTTTTTCATCACAAATCATATCAGAACATTTTGTTTCAATTTCATGCAGAAGTTCGATTGGGAAATCGTCGTCTGGCTCAAATGGATCCTCTATGAACGGGATAAAATGATTTGGTTCATAAACTGCACCTTTTCGATTATCCAGGTTCCCGTCACGGGACCATAGTACATAGATAACTGGGAGTGGATTTGAACATCTAAGTGGAGATATCATGCGGTGAAATAGAGGTCTCAATGCTTTATTTACTTCTGGATAAAGTGACCATATTGTGTGCCTTGTGATGGTTGATAATGCTAATATATGAAGCATTACGCTCCACCTGCCGTTTGTACATGTCGCTAAAGCTTCATGTTTGATAGCTTTAACGAGATTTTTTCCAGTGTTTCTGTAAAAAGCGGATGTATCCTCTGACATCAGAGCAACGATGTATGATTCCCTGTCAAATTTGGCGTTTTTATCAGACATGATCATTTCTATTATTTTGTGGCTAGCATACATTTCGGCATGGTTAAACAGTTCTATTGCTGTGGATGTCCGTAAATCTTCGGCCAAGGATTCGTCACCTGTTAACAATTTAAGTGAAGACATGTACCAAAAGTAAAAACATGCTAAATACATATTAAAAAGTAAAATGTTTCCATCAGAAGTCACAGCTTAATGAGTAAAACTTGCCTTTGAGAACCAGTGAAATTGCGTTGAATAGGCAGTTTCCATTTCCTGTTGTCTTCACGGCAATATGAGAATCCAATGGAGGGTATGATGGTAACAGTGCCATGGCCAGTTGATCTTGTCTAAAAAAGGTTTCCTTCCTATCCACACATTGTATTTTCTTGATCAATTCATCTTGCATTGTTTTCAATACATGGGTATTCTCGTCCATCATGAGCCTCCTTATGCCATCATAATTGATATTTCCTGAAAAAATATATATATAAATAACATCTTATATATAATAGTTGTGGGTCACTGTTAAGCGAGACACAACTATAGCCAACAAGAAATAGACCAATGTACATCAATTAAGAATATTTAAACTAGACATGGATTATGACTTTTCAAGTAACAATAATATTTGGGCTAGTTTTTATGAGTTTTTGTGGCGGCCATTTTGAATTTGGTTGTGTTATTTTTATTATGACAGATTGATTGGAATTTCGCCTATGAGTTTTTTGGCAGCCATTCTGAGCTGTAATTTCAGACTTCGGACTTCAAACTTCAAATTTCAGAAGCCCCCACTGAGCTTTTGCACTTTTAAATAGATATAAATTTGTTTGTCAAATGGAATCGCATTCAGAGTGCACAGTCCACACATTGACTTGTGTCTCTGTTGACTTAATGTTGTATCACTACCCGCGACGCTAACCCAACATTAAAACAACATTGATTCAACGTTTTGTGTTTGAATAGAATTGCAACTTGTTAGAATTTTTTTGTTATAATTTTTAAAGCCCGGGTCTTTTCATGTATGCTAATTAATATATTTTACAGCTAGCAGCATTAGTATAAGATCACTAATTATAACTTACTTATATATGACATATTGCTGTATTCTTCTGTATTCTTCTGTTTCCCAATATGTTTGCAAAGTATAATCCTGGCTGGCGTCACGTGGATTCACAATAAAAAAAATGTTTACCAGGGATGACCGGACGGTATACTTGTGCCCTATAGCGGCTACTACTGACGAAATGAGTTGGATTCATGTCTAGTGTTTGCTGGGAAGACGTTGACTCGGTATAATGATGGGCCAGCTTTCGCAGGCCGCGGCCCAACATTAAACCAATTTTTGTACAACGACTGGTGTTTACTCTGAGTGAAGCGCCCAAGTAAAACAACACATTTACCCAATATTGGGTCAATGTTGGTTCACCATCTACAACACTGGTTCAATATTGAACCAAAAATGTGTTGGGGTGTTTGTTTTTACCAGGATATTTCTGGAATCCCCATAAAAATGTCATTGCGTATAATGATGTTATCATTACACGGATGCATCAGAACTCACAGTTCACCCTGTCCGTCTTCTACAGCGTGATAGATCGGTCCAGGTGCATCATGTAAGACAGCCATAGCTGATAGGATCGTATTCAGTTACTTGTGTAGCAGAAAACCCATAACGTACCGATTTGTTATATTTCACCTTGCATTTCTGTCATAGCGTAGAAAAGCGTAATAGCGGCCGCCGTTTTATACATGAATAAGAGAGATTTTGTGAAACATTACGGATTTTTACGCTATGCGTGAGAGAAGGCCACTTTTTGCATACGGACTACAACGCTGTGGCATGAGAGCGGTATATCATAGTGTTTGTGAGAGGGCCGATTTTTCCATCCGTTTCGATACGCTGTGGCGCAGCTCTGGTATATCTACCCGGCAGTGGAAAGGATATCAAGTCATTTTCATCCACTGCAAGATGAGAATTGCTGCAACAATTCGCAGCTTGTAGTGGATGAAGATGATAAATTCAGCCTTGAAAGGCTTAAGTATGTACACAAACTTTATTGTGCATTACATCCTAGGTGTTAACTGAGCCTTATCATGGTGTATTGCATGCCCAACACTGTCCTGGTTGGGGTGGAATGCAGCCTTCAAGTCTTCAAACTCAATACAATTCAAAATTACACAACACAGGTCTATCCATGTTTGAAAACTGTATAGTAACCACGTCAACATTGAGGTTAGTACAGCCGACAGGGCTATAATATGTGAAAATTTACAGCACAATATCCTTTTGGCAAGATGAACCTAATTTATTACAAACTCACTCTGTCTTTCTGTTGCCTGCCATAGATTGTAACAAATGTTGTGCATCAGATGCGGTTTGTTCTGCAGAAGCTGAAGCCGCTGCCCCCTCTACCAAACGCACCTGAGACGATGTGCTGCTAGCACCCTCTTGTTCTAAAACAAATAGAAAACTCTCTTTCAACAGAAACAAATGTTTGCATACCCCAGAAATACATATAACAAAATATATAGATTTGACCACCCCAGCGAACATGAGACAGAAACCCAATATTATTCTTGCTGCAGCATCATAGACAGTGGACCAACAATAAAACAACATAGTTTCACCCCCCCCCCCCCCAATAGTGGATATTTAAAGCACTGTGTTTTCAAATGCTGCAACAAATAAATAATAACTATTCAATTAGAAAATAATAAATTTCAAAAAGTCTACTTGACCCTCCTCGACATTTTCTTATCGGACAATAAGGCTTATAAATTGCTCATCTTAAAGTACTCAGGCTGATGATATTTTCTGTCCACAAGTTAAGTTGAGTGGTTATTAATTATTCATAATATTGACAAATTCTGTGCTATGTTATTGGATGAATTAACCCACTAAAGTAGATTATTTTACATTTAGAAACTAAACCAATGAAATCAATCAGGACATTTTAGGAAGATACTAACTGGTACTGTTATTATGCTAAAACCATATTTAATTTTCTGTCATTATCAGACCTGAACACTTTTGCATGTAATTTCTAGCAATAATTATCCATAACTGTACCTAGCAGATATTTCTGATCACGCATCATATTCAATTCTTGCAGAAGCTCATCCATTTGTTCTTTCTTCTCTTGCAGTTCCTGAAGCTTGTCTTTTAGTTGGTTCTGCTCCACAGTGAGCATAGAAACCTCGTCTTGCTCAGTTCTAGTCATCTCTTCATTACGGTTAAGATCAGAAGCACTCTGAAAAGTTTTCATGAATGTTAAACCATTTGAATCAAAATCCACCAGACAAGACAATTCTAAAAAATGTAAAATAACTTGGCTAGATTGCCACATATTCAAATTGCAAACATGAAGTATTTTTTACAACCTTGATGTTGTGTGTCGTGGTGGCTAGACACAGCTCAAAGTGATTAGAAAATTAAATTCTATAATTTTTATTACACTTCCCAAGGCTTGAAGCAAAAATAATCTTATACGTGGTACCTTGCGATCTAAAATATTAATCAATATAAATGTTAAAACTTGAGGTACCTCTTGACTGTATATATTTTTCAAGCTGTCTAGCTGTTGCCGCAGATCTTGTAGTTCCTGAGGCACAAGGCCGTCCTCAGACATAGCCGCAGCGCCTAACAAATCACTCATACCGTCTCTGTCTCCCTGCTCACCGTGGTCGTAAGCTGCACAAAAATTAAAATATAGACTGTCAGTGGTACACTAAGCTTCACTCTGCCTGAAGGGCGTTGCAGAGGCTATTTTGATGCCACAAAAAATCATATTATGGTGTGTGTGTATACTTTACATTGCTAGCAGCACTTGAATAGCAAAATATAACATTTTGGAAAGTGAATTATGGTGTTCGTAGCTACCAATATATATTATAACAGAAGTATAACATGTCACATGAAAGCTTAGAAAGTCCCCATTGTGATGGATTATACCATTTTTAATTTGCTGAATATTATTCATAATAAGCCATGTGGTGTATAGATGCAATGAGGGACCTGACCCTGACAACGCTGAATTATTTTTGTGTAAGCCATGGAGACCATAATGTTTTTTTCAATGTGAAATCATAACTGTCTCAGTTATCTCTTTTCGTTTCACTTGAATACCTATGTTATGGGTCTATGGCCATTAGGACTATTAAAATTCTTTCAGTGCGGGGACAGTCTTTATACCGCAGAATCTGACGTCTACAGATATCAGATTGTGAAGTATAAAGACTGTCCCCTCACTTAAAATGTTAAAGGGGTCATTATTGCCTAACACTTAAACCGCTACGCACAACTAGTCATTTTATTCTGCTTTATGTGATGGTTTACAGTTATTGGGAATGAAAAAGAGTGTTTAAATATTAAGCCTTACAAATGCTTTGTCTCAAATTAAACAAATATGACTAATTTTCACCCACCTGAAGTTGTGAGTCGCAGTAGCCAGACACAACTTCAAGTAAGTGGGAATTTAAATTATTTAATAAGGCGGTGTACAGGTTAATAATATGCATAGGGTGAATGCTCCCACATATATTCAAACAAAATGATTTCCTGATATTGACTGATCCACTATAAGATAATTTTGCAACAAATTCAAGATACTTTCTTCTGATCATCTATTGCACATTACCGTCAATGCCTCGTTCATCAGCAAGTCTATCCTCCGTCTCCTGCTGTAAGGCTGCTAATGCTTCTTGACGTCCTTGCAATGCTCGCAACTATGACAAAATAATATTAATATTGAAACAGTGGACAATAACCTTTACATGTATGCTGATGGGAGCTAGTGCTGCTGACAATGAACATAGAAAATTCAGTTTTTAAATCAGAAAAATATGCAATATATAATATCGGAGATGCCAGTGGGTGATGGAGGGAAATCTGGAATTACTTTTTGGAAGTCGAAAAAGACCATTCTTGGGCCATATCATGTAACCGTAAGTTGAAAAAATTTCTAAATTTCTTATCTTTTAAATTATTTAACTTTCACCTGTTCTTTCTGTGATAGCATCTTTTTGAGCAATTCGTGTTGTAGCTTCAAGGCTTCTAGCTCTTCATTCTTCTTGGACATATCAGTCTGTACATCATCACAACATCACAATACTTTTAAAATAATTTATATCGTGCAGTAATGTTATGACGCTAAGTTACTCCTAATCATATAAAACTCTTCATCATCTTCTTAAACCAGGCATTGGCATCTAGTTAAGTTATAAAGTCTATAAATGAGAGTGAGCTCGTATGAATATTAAATATCTGAGGGGATGTGACTCCCCATTGCCTAAGCAATCAAACTAATGCTCTGAACCAGTTTTGTTCCAAATGGTGGATGCTTGTCAGGGGAAACCCCGTCGGTTTCGTTTTCGTTGCTAGGTTGGGTCAGGTCTGGTTGTTTGTTTCTACATCTAGGCCATTATAATCAACCCTTAGAACACTGATGTCGACTACACTAGACATTCTGTATTTCTATTAGCAACACTTGAAACACTGATCTTATGTTGGGACTTAAAGGTCACAAATAACACAAATTTTCAGTCACTTGAAGCTGTGGATCGCCGTAGCAAGATACAACTTCAAGTGGCTGAAAATGTTAATTTCTTTGCTCTTTCCTTAAAGGGTCAAGCTGTCCTAATATTTTGACAAATATTTTTATTTGCAAAATGCAGTGCCATGTCACATGTGACAGTTCTCGATCCCTGCCCAACTCTGATTGAGAAGTGGATGGGGAACTAATAATAATAATAATAATAATAACAAACTTCTATAGCGCCTGAATCCTCGGTGATCTGAGCTCAGAGGCACGACAAACATAATCGTAATCCGACTCATAGTTCCAAAAACCGTTTGCGTTTGTCGTCTGAGCTTCTTTGTTTTTTGTGTACCCAGGTGAATCATCTTCAAATAAGTATCTTTTTTGTTTTATTGAAATAATAGTAGAGCTGTGTTCACATGTATGAGGAAACCAAAAAATTTTCGACAGCTTTTTTCAAGCTTTCAGGTTATCATCCATTATCCAGTGCATCATCAAATGTAGGGTGCAATGGATATTAAATTCATAAAATTGCAACATTTAACAAAATAAAGTGAATTGAAGTGAAAAATTATTTCTTCCATGTAGAAAATTCATTACAGCTTACTAACACACATATCCATGTAGAGCACTTTCAACAGAAAATAAATATTTAGTAGGCCTACGCATTACTTTATCTGCTGCTGAGGAGATTGGTGGAACTGATAAATAGTTTACTTCTTGCCCTCTTTGCCTGTTTGCAGGTACAAATGACAAACAGACTGCTAAGTATACAACACATTCAAGCCAGATTTCCAAAAAATGCAGTTACAGATGATCTGTAACATAATTTGCAATATGTCCTTTTTCATAAATAAACATATCTTTTCATTGTTTGAAGCTGTAAATTGTGTTAGCAAGTCCAGCTTTAAAGGTTAATGTCCAAGGTTAATGCTTCCACAAGAATAGTTTGCTTACAGTCTTGTCAAAATAAAATATTTATCCTGACCATCAATCTTTTCAACAACCCAAGTTTACACAAAATCCTACTTTGAACATACATTTTCTAATTAACACAAGGAGCACAGGAAACAAAATGACCTTAACCACAAAACATGCAACAGAAAGTCAAGTCTATAGCCAATAAAGAATTATTAGACACTTAAATAAAAAAATAAGTGCAATTATTATAAAATAGCGGATAAAATAGCTGTTTTAAATTAATTTACCGTATATCCCCGCGTATAGTGCGACGCCATGTATAATACGAGTTAAGATTTGAGGGGTCTGATGACGGGAAAAACGTCTACCCCTCTGTATAATACGACCTCAAATTTTGGATGTCGGCAGCATCCCGGGCCATCTAAATGTGAGGCATGGATATTATCGGATTCAACTAAATGACGCCGTGACACAGGAGAGATACCTTCATACACGATGCTCCATGACGGGAACAGCGGCAACATTACAGCTCTGCAAAACCAAAGGGCAGTATCTGCTTGTAAGCAGATGTGTATTTTCATTTTCCACGGCAGAGTGGATATCATCGGGACTGTCTGGTTTTGGGCAGACATTCTGAGGCCTGCATAAGCTACATATACACACAGATTTTAAAATATTTATATTTCACCGACAAATTTATATTATTTTAATTTATCTATTACAAAGACCATATTTTAATATCATCGTGCTCAAATAAGAACATTCCAAGATGAATTATGCGATTGTAAAACATTTGCAGACTAGCCGCATTGTCTAGACACAAGAGGTGTTTGGCTGTATAAGGTGTCAGGATGTAATAACACAGCTGCGCTCCGTGAACTACAGCTACCACAGATACCACCATTGGCTCAATACCGTATCAGCCGCGGCAACGGCGGTAGGCGTTAATGGTATCCCAGCAATATGGACATTCTAAGGCCTACACGTATAGAATTTGTCATAGGAAATATAATCAGTGATATCTTGTTATATTTTGTCAACGCATTCTCTCATTCCAATACATCTTAATAAGATATTATATTCAGATAGGCCTACAGTCGTACACAATAGAACACTCCCATATATAAGGCGACCTTAGATTAAATCAATAATAATATAAATGAACAGGTCAGGAGTGTGAATTGGTTGCAGACTAACGGCGTCATTTATCTGCCCGAGGTTGTCAAAGGTGCCACGCTCGTCTCTTGTCTCTTGGCGGGAATGTGAGACGGGGGCTCCCAGCAAACTCAACACATCCACCCAATGCTAGAATATTGTTGTGTTAGCGTCGTTGACGGTGGCTCAACAATGTACCAGCATTGGGTGAACGTCTCTTGTTTGCACTCGCAACAAACACACTCAATGTCCAATGCTGCTTTATAATTGGTGGGCCAGCGTAGACGACACTGTCATAACTTTGACACAGGATTGCGTATAGTGCATCGTGCTCACTGGGTGCATTATCACAATCGTCGCTAGGCCGCTAATATACGGCGTCCATAAAAAATTGTCCATAAAAAATTGTAATAAATGCTACATCTATGTATAATACGAGGTGCCTTTTTGTGACATGAATAGCTAAGAAAAAACATCGCATTATACACGGGGATATACGGTACTATAATGTGAATATATACTTTAGTTAGTAAAATATTTAATTCCTACTGTTAGTTGAGAGAAACCTATCCATTAACAATGGTTCTATTTATCACAGAATTTTTACTGTTGTCAATGTAGCGAGGGGAGATGCATCTCATTTCTCATTCTTACATAATTGTGAGTTTTTTAAATGCCAATAATCACACTAAAATAAAGCTATTACAACTTAGAAGGGAGTTAATTATATATAAAGGCTGGGATATTGAGACACTCATGTTTGAAGGGACTAAGATATAAATTATTGACTTTATCATTTGTAAAATAATTAATGAGGTCAAGTGAACCGCTTTTCTCTTCCTGGCTTGTTGTAGTTAAGCTTAACACTCTCACCCACCTTCTGCACTTTCTGGCGAGAGGCCACCTCAGCTGCTAGCGAGTGTTGCTCATCTCTTTTTATGCCATGTGCCTGTGGCTGACTACATGGGACACTGCGAAGAGTCACATCCCCTTCCCCATCCATGCTGCGACCCAGATTATCCTCAATACGCGGACGAGGTGTAGCGTTCTGATCCTTTCAACACAATGTAATGCCCCTCAATCATATGTGGGCCTTCTACTATTTTAAGATACATACATGTACTTTAATTTGAAGCTGTTTTTTTATAAATTAGCTTTTCAATTTTTATTCGCAATTAAAAAAGTGATCCTAGTTGATTAGCTCCTAGATATAACCTAGAAATTATTCTCTTTAATTATCAGTTAACATTGATATTACTTTCTTGAAATGTAAAATTTATTTTCTCTAAAATTCATTCCTAGCAATATTTTTGTCATGTTTTCAATACTAGTTCAAATTTTAAATCCCTTATCTGTGTAAAAAAACTACTACTACAAGCTATGACGTTATACATGTTTTATTATATTTGATATTTGTTGCTCCTACACAAGTAAAACCATGTAAACATAATAATGTGGTGTAAGTTGTAAAGTAGCATGCTATGAATGATAAACAACATCTGCCAGCACAACAATGAGATTATGAAAGTAAACAGTGGAAATGACAACGAAAACACACCACTAATAGAAATAAACAATATATCTCAACATGTCATCATCAACTATTAGAAAGATTATGTCAGAATAAATGGTATTACAGAAAGCATGAAGCATGACGAATGGTATCTCAGTGCCATAATCTATGACATGAACACCATATTGAATCATAGACCAAGCTTGTAACTTGTGAGCTAATTTAAAAAATGTATTTTCCCCACCACCAGAATTATTATTATAATTGTCAACAAGACATAAACTAGACAATAATCTCTTTTCCAAATCAAACTGAAAAGTTCCAGCTTTCTACTCAGGCAACCTAATTTTCGACTAATGTTGGCATCTTTGACGTTGACCCAACATTGGCTCAACATCGTGTTGGCGGGGCAATTGTATTTAGATGTGCTGTGTATTATGTATTGGACAAAAACCTGAAATATTTTGACTCTCAGCCCATGCCTTGCAAATAATTGTTATAATTAAAGTAAGTAGACAAAGAGTCAAGGTTGTTTTTATACAATGTTGGAAATACCCCGTTTAGTGATAAGGGGTGTACTGAACAAGCAAAATCATAACTGCCAACCAAACATGAATGTATGTGAACCCTGATGCTATTCATATCAGCATCAAGAGGAAATTGTGATACCGCACGATACAGCTTATTAAAGATATACAGCCACTTCTGAGATTTCATCTGAGAAGGATGGCTGAGAATGTAGTCTCTTTTGAAAGCTCTCACATAACATTTTGCAAGTAAGCTTATTTGATACACAGCAAAAACCTATTGCCAGGTGCAGTCAGTACCTCTGGCCTTCCCAGCAAACAAGATATGTTGACTCAATGTTGGTTCAAAGTTGGTCCACCGTCTTGACGTAGGGCAACATTGAAACAACATTGAGTCGAGACATCTTGTTCGCTGGGTTCACCTGCAATGACACATGCTGTAAAACCCTAATCCTTGTCCTGCTAGACCTGTATATATATATCGTTCCCTTGGATATGAAAGGGTGTATCTGCCACTTTACAAAGTGGCAGATACACCCTTTCCTATCCAAGGGAAAGATATTATATAATAATACAGTTTGAAGTTGACTTCAAACCAAAAAAAAAATATTTCGGAAGATATCTATTTTCATGAAAAGAAATAGTTTTCATCATTTAAAGCTGGAAATTGAACTAGCAATTCCAGCTTCAAATGAATAAAACGTAGCAGTGAAGAATACATCAGAACAAGGGTTGAATTAGGTTACTGGTAATCAAAATACATACTGTATGTATTTGAGTACACAACACTATCTGTATCTGAGAGTATGAGATTTATAAAACAATAACCTGCATGCTTGCAACAGCTTTCACAACATGATTAAAAGCATCGGCAATTGATTTTGAGGAAATATCTTACAGTGGTATCTTCAGACGTATTTGATTGCATATCTAGCTCTGTGGTGGCTTCAGACTCTGTGTCTCCTGTTCTAGCGTTGACCCCTTCCACAGAATTCTGCTTGGCTAGCAGATCCTCGTCCCTGGACGTCTGTAACATAACGAGATAACTTTGTCTCAGTGATTCAACCAGCTGAGATCAAAATTCCTGACAAGAAAATAACAAGAAAATAATAATAAGATTCATGAGAAGAAAAATATTTTGAATGACCCAAATGTCATATCTGAAATCAAGGCTCACAATGTTCTGTTTTGAGATTGTACAATTTTATATAATATTTGTTTTTAAATAGGCCAAATGACAAATTGTTTGTTAACCATTACACCGCAGGTCCCAAATATTTTCGGTTTTTAATTTTTGATAACCACATTAATTACCACCTTTTAAACATGTGAAAGAAGAAATGTGATATCGGTCACCAAAATTTGAAAGAGTTGACCTCCATTTTGTCAAATCTAAATATTTTCACTCACTTGAAGTTGTGGATCGCGTCAGCGAGACACAACTTCAAGTGGGTAAAAATTCCAATTGACTAATTTGGCGGGTAAAGGGTTAATTATGGAGGAAGAGAATATCACCCGCAAGTTATTCTAACAAATCATTACGACAATTACAAAAATAACATCACATAAAAATGTGTCCTTCAATAGTGGGCGAGATGTAAGGTTGGCATATCTCAGCAAACAAGACATTGACTCAATCAGATAAGATGAAAGATATCATATATAACAACTATTACCATAAATAAATGTAAATGCTCATACATGTACATACATGTTTGTATACAGCATCAATTTTTTCAAGTAAAATAGTCAGAATTTGTTTTCCAAATAAGGAAAAATAAGTGAAAGATGTAAAGGCAAGTGAGAGTGTACTAAAGTTGTCAGTTAGGTGTCAAACTAGAACATTAATGTGCTTGATCTACATAAATCTAATAACAGAAACTAAAGTATCCCAGAATGCCTTATGAAATTCCCTGAAGTTGGTCGCAGGGGAAATGAAATGACTTTAGGCCACATTTGTGCACATGAAGACTAAATTCGGCCAGGAGAACCTCCTGAGGATGGTGAGATGACACTGTTCTCCAGACACAGGATTTGAAATTCAAACCCTGGAGATTTGAGGCAGCGCATGCTACCTCTCTGTCACGGAGGCTCACCTAAATACTTATTTTTACGAGTGGATGGGGAAGAAACATTTTTTTTGGCTTCTTCCAGACCGCCGAGACTTGGAACCAAACCCCGAACTCTAGCGTGAAATCCAGCAGTGCTAACCACTACCCTAGGGCCCCCGCCCAGGGAGTTTAATTTATCAGAGATAGTACAGTACTAATAATATAATAGATAATATCAATACAATAATGTGAATTAGTCTATGTGCCAAGTGAAAAAAATATCAGGTGAGAAATATGAAGTCAGCGTTCGACACTGACAGTGGTCCGGTGGTCAGAGACCCCCAGAATTTATGTCAGACCACCAGAACATCATATCCAGTGGTCCGGTGGACCTCTAAAATATCCAGCCCTCAGAATTGTAACAATAACATGCTCAAAAATGTAAACAATCATTGCCACTGGCTCTCGCCCTTTTCATGGAACAAAATACGTGTTCGTAATCATGAGTGGAATGCATTCTTGAGTTCAAGATCAATCATCATCCATGTTGTGGTTAAATTACAAAATTAATTATGTGGTAACACATCATTCTCGTGAAAAAAATTGTTTCAAGATATACAAGTGTTCTTGTTGTCAGGACCACTAAATAAAAATTGTAGGACCACCAGATCCTCTGAGACCACTGCTCATAAAAGTTTGTGTCAAACACTGGAATTATAGAAACCTGCCTGCCCTCCCCCATCCCCCTCCCACTCATGCACAACAGTTTTTTTTCTTTTATGTTGTCCAACTCAATTGCCGGGATGCAACATGGTTGGGTAGAATGAGATTAAAACCCCATTTACCTTGAGAAGATATAATAACATGAAATTAGACAAATGCAGAATATTGGTGGGTTGTTATATATTCAGGGAGATAAATATATTTTCAACCTTAAATAATCATGGGATGCAGGGTCACTACGAAAATAAATTAAACAGCATGTATCATGTTTTAACATAAAGGTGCGCAGTGTGTCACAGACAAACAGACAGAAAAGCCCTAAACAATGTCTTCCACTCTGCTTGTCTGCACTGGGAAAAACATTACTTGTTCCGGTAATAAAATATCTTGGTTCCAAAATATTAAAGAAAGCCATGATCTGTCAATTTTCATGTCCCTAAGAAAAACTATTTACGGTGCTAGATGAAAACAATGTGCATCTAGGATGTTATTAGCCACCGAAGAAACACACACACACATCAAAATTTTGTAGACACATACCAAAATCGCCTGCAGCAGGTTCATATAACCTCCATTGTTGGAATTCTCAGAAGCAGTTGGCCGAGTGTAAGAAGAGTATGTTGTCGAATGCTTTACTGGGTCCTTGAAGCATTGTCAAATGAACAGATTTGTTTCATTGATATAATTTGTCCTTTATTTCCTAATTACCAAATTCTTTTTAAAACAACAGAAAATTTAAATGAGCATGGACAGCCATAGTTTAAAAAATGATCTACAAAGTGAACTATTTAACCTTTTCACTACCATACATGACGGAAATTTCCGTCGTCATTCGTCAATGAACGTAGCCATAAAACGACACAAATTTTCGTCAAATATTTACTACTTTTATGTATTTTTCGTCATTTGAAGCTGGAAATTGCGTTAGCAATTCCAGCTTCAAATGACGAAAAATAGAACTCGTACACCAGTATATCTGGATCCTGGCATGCACCCCGGCCTGGAAGTCAAAGGGTTAACAACAGCCGGTCGATAATAAGGATAAAGAACGAGACGTGACAGTGAGCGAGATATTTAATTCTTCAGAATGGAGTTAATTTTTTGACATACATGATACTGGGGCGCTAGGCCTGGCAGATGATATTTTAGTCAAGCATAGTCAAACATATAATATCATCATCCCAGAGCTATTTTCACCCTCTATCATGTAAAATAATGTGATTGATGTTCAAGAAGCGGGAATGTCATATCACTATGTGTCAGTGTTATATCATTTGTGAATGCTACTTAGTTTATTATTGAATATTTGCCAAAAGGCATAAAAACTGTGTTTTTCAATTTACAATTGCTTGTTTAAAATAGAATGTTACAGTCAAGATCTTGGTTGAATCTCTTGTCAGCCATTGTTAATTATTGAAATCTGAACCATGTCTGTGACTGCATTTGCACAGAACTGCGCAAGCATACGCTGTGTAATCCTTATGTTTCCTGAGAGCTTGCTGATAAACATCAAAACACATGCGCGAGGCCGTAAATGACCTACGGCCGGTGACCAAATTCGCAAATTTCGTGCAAAAAAAGTAAAATCCCACATTTTACACATAGGCAGCAAAAAAGGTGGTGAACGGGTTAGTAAGAAAAAAACATTGCCATTGCTATAATAGCCAGACAACTGTACTACATTGAGTTCAGAGCAGTTGTATGCCGGTCTATTCTGATTCTAACACAGTACTGTCAGTGTTACTGAGCATCGTAAGTCAGACAGGTCTCCAAGCCCATAGCAACATATCCGCCCGTGCGACTTATCTATGTCTTGAGCCAAATGTCGAACCCAGTGTGACCTATACTCCTTGTAGGTGAAAATGCAGTACTGTAAATGCCGAACTAAACCCGCTACTTTTTCATCTTTTAACTGTCCATGCGATATACAACAGGAGCTGGCTCAATGCTGACAAGAGACAGTGGTCCACCAGCGATACAGCATTACACCAGCACTTTGTGTTGTTTTAGGCCACAGCAAGTTGTGAACACACATGGCAAACACAAGACAGCAAGATCATATGTTGGCTCAATGTTGGGGCTGGATTGACTTTTTACTTATGCTATTGTGACATGCTCATACAACAAGTCATCATAAGCGTGGCAGATGGTAAAATGAAATGTCGCACAATGATGGTTCAATAACGGTCTATTTTTTAAGAATAGTTACAAAAATAAACTCAACTCTATGATACCGACAGTTATAAATCTGTCCTGCTGATGTACATTACAATAGGCAACTTGATTGACATCATCAAATATGTTTTGATTCAAAATTGTAAGTAATTTTTACCCCCCCCCCTCTTCAAGTTCAAGTTGTGGTTCGCAGTAGAAAGACAACTTCAAGTGGTTAAAAGTTTAATTCTATAATTTAGAATTTCAAGGTGGAATTATGTCAAAATAATTGCTGACATAGCTTGCAAACACTGCTTAACCCTTTCAAGTCTGAATTTACCATTGTCATCTTCATCCACTACAAGCTGCGAATAACTGTCGCGATTCTCGACTTGTAGTGGATGAAGTTGAATTGAATTGGTTTAAAAATTAAGGTAAATAGCTATGTATCGGTAAGCCAGTTTCATGGAAATTTTCGTTCTAAAACCCTTGGTTGTAGAAAGATAAGTCTCTTTTCAGGGATGTAAAATGATGCTTCAATGCATCATGAGGGCTTAAAGGATTAATTATCTAATGAAATAACCATACAAATGGTGAGAACATCAAGCATTATACTTACAGAGAGTTTCAGGAGAAGTTCCAAGTATTTCTGTTCCTGTTCTCTCAGTCGGCTGATAACCTGCTCCAGCTGTGTGGACCGATAACGATCTTCCTGAAACAGAATAAAATACACAATTAGTGTGATAAAAAATCAAAATGACAAAAAGCCTGACAAATGTATCAATATGACTGACACTACAAAACCTTAATCTCTGCATGATAGAATTCAATTTTTGACGCAATCCGCAACTTCAAGTGTGTAAAAATTACAATTTAAATCAAAAGATATATATATGCCAGACCACCTTCACGATGCATCAAAGCATCATTTTGCATCTCTGAAGTATGACCTAATTTCCTAAAATTAAGGGGTTTTACAACGAAATATTTTATGGAATCATTTTAATAATAACGATAACTTTTTTTCATTTGCCACCCACTTCAATTCATCTTCATCTACTACTAGTCAATAATTGTGACAGCAATATGCGGCTTGTAGTGGATGAAAATGACAGTGGTAAATTCAGGCTTAAAAGGGTTATTGTTCATTTCACCGGAATATTTTCTTGTTTGAAGAGATAAAAAGACTGAAATTTATACAAAAGGCAGGGTTCAATTTCTTCAAAATATTTCAAAGGTCTTGATCGGAAAACCCCACATAATCTGGAACTACCTCTGTTTGCCTTAAACGACTTCACGACTGATATACTTACTGGGTCAGCAGAAGTTGTCAGCCGATCCATCATAGCCGCAGCTTGCTTGATGTAATCTCTGATTTGCATAAGACGACTGAGAATTTGATTGCCATCAGGCTATCCGAAAGAAACACATTAAAAAGCAATGTTATAACCAATGCAGTAGGAACAAGCTTGACAAAGAGTCTGTGGCATATGCCATGACAATTAGCATGGTACAATAATGTAGTTTGTACTGGACATATACATATATACAAGAGAAAATTGTATTTGAGAGCAGGATAAAATAGTTTAGCAAAGTGGCAATAGAATAGGAGGGGGACATATGACATCACAAAGTGTACGCAGTAAATGACTTAAACCTTTTCACACCAAGTTATCTTAATCAAATTTTCACTCCCTTGAAGTTGTATTTTGCTACTGGGCCCCACAACTTCAAGTGGATGAAAATTACTCATATTTGTTAAATTTGAAAATATTGATGCTTACTCAGCAAACACGAGACATTGAAACAATGCTGGGGTAATGTTGTGACGATGTCCCAACAATAAACCAACATTGATTCAACGTATCGTTTTTGATGGGTAAACACTCGCTCCTAGTAATTGTAAATATGACAGAGGCTGTGAATTTGAAGACTCACCATGCCTTCTTTATCCAGGTTTGATGCCCTATATCCAAGGCTCTCAACACTCCCTCTAGCTGCCATCTCATTACGAGGCACTGCTGCACTTCTCACTCCTGTTTCATTGCGTGCTATATCATGACTTTGCAGAGCTGGATGATCTCTACGTGAAGGTACATAACGCTCATTGTTTCGCTCACTGTCACCACCACCCTGCTGTCAAAACATCACCAAGGATAGGGGCGTAAAAATTAAGAAAATCAAGGTTTAGAGACAACATGTCAAAAGAGGAGCACACTCGACAATAAGTCGTCTTCATTATTGAACTTATTTCGAGAAATGGCTATTACTAGCGAGAAGTAACCCTAGTGCTGCTAAGACCGCATATAGGCCCCTATACGTTTTCAAACAAATTTCACACTAAATAAAATACCACTAAAAAGTGTAACATATATTGTGGTACATGCTCAGTGAATAAAAATTTCAATCTGGAAGATGTATATTTTTCAGAAAATAATGTTCTTTTTCATCTTTTTGAAGCTGGAAATTGCGTTAGCAACTCCAGCTCAAATGAATGAAAAACATTGGCAAACAATTCAGCAGCATAAGGATTAAGAAAAAAATAGTCCTAAATAACCGGTAGTCCTATATGTAAAAAATTTGAAAAAAAAATATATAAGTCATTCTGACCTCATCATTATCACTAAATGAGAGATGTTGTCTCAAATTATGCATCGCTTGCTGTTGTGGCCCAGATATTCCACGCGTCCGAGGGACAGTTGCCGGTGTGTGGCGTCGTCTGCCTTCAGACCCAGGACTAGCTTCACGTGAAAATCCTGTCGTGCCCTCCACATCACCTTTCTCCCGCTCCTTTTCCTGGTTCCCTTTCTTGATACGACCAGTATCAAACATTGGACTAGGACGCCAATCAAAGAACTCCTACAATCAGGTAATTTTACGTGTTTTAGTTCAAAGTTTTGGCAAGATATTACCACACAAAAAAAAAACACTTAGGTCACTGTATGACAGTTTTCAATGAAAGACATTCAAGAAAATAATTATGTTCATATTAATTTTTTTATTAATAAATAGACATACAGTGCTCGATTTTGGAAGATTTGAGGTGAGAGCCAGCAGGGCACCCACCCAGAAAATTTACATAGACCATCATTTCATTTGGGTGCCTGAAATAAATTGACCTCCGTTAAATAGAAGCATTAGGACAAAATCAACGGCACAGTCATGCAGCTAATAGAGAGCCCTGCAGTAAATTTGGGAGCCTCGGGCACCCGGGCTCTCCTCAAAATCAAGCACTGACATAAAATGTTACATACATAGGTGATCTGAATTTTTTTAGTTACTATTGCTAGATAATTTTACAAACCCAGTTGTTTAGTCGATCTTCTTGAAGGCTTGACACATCTGGCTGATCTGCAGAAGTTCTTCTGTATGCTGCTGCCCTTCGAGGCTCAGAAAGTGACAAGCGACTGTTACCAGAAGCCATTCCTCAATTGCTCATAAAAACCTTCAAACACATGGTTACAACAACATGCCAGTTATGAATGCAAAAATAAAATACATGAAATGGGCAATAGTATGGTATTTATGACAACAAATTGTTGCTTGGACATATTATAATTATGGATGTTGAATCCCTGAACATCATAAATCCGAATCTTAATGAGAGCAATTTGACTTTTTACGTCATTGTATTTACGCCATCAAACTGAACCCTTCTGGTGATGATTAATGTATAGCGGTTTTTAGCCTTTAGATTTGCCATGGATTGAAACAAGATAACATGAAGCAAAAAATCAG
This sequence comes from Flabesymbios commensalis, assembly GCA_964017125.1. Classification (NCBI taxonomy): domain Eukaryota; kingdom Metazoa; phylum Annelida; class Polychaeta; order Terebellida; family Flabelligeridae; genus Flabesymbios; species Flabesymbios commensalis. The sequence goes on from OZ024913.1 coordinate 14,358,145, forward strand.
CATTAAATTTTTTGATTAAAATTGTTCAAATATATGTAAGTAAATTTTGCAAGACACAGCTAAAAATATAAGTTTTATAATGTAGCGCTTCAACTCTTCTTTTGTAACAAATTTTTATTTATACGAAATCAACATCTGTACATGCTGCAGGGGTCGATTTCAATGAACGGCACTTTTGAAAACGGAACGGTCAGTTTGACCAGCGACGTTCCGTAATGAGCCGCAGTCTAGATGCATGGCTCTCACCAGCATTGTTCAGCATTTCGGGCCAATACGTTAATACGGATCGATATGTTTTGTTTCGTGGTTTGCTTATTTCTCAAGCTATCTTTCTAAAAATTGTAACAGTGGGCAATCAGTATATGTAGAACTCAGCAAATTTTGAGAGAAATCGATAAATAAACGGCTGAGATATCGCGATCCACTAAGCTGACGTTGTAATTTATTATTTGCCAATTGGCATTTATTCGGCTATTTTTATGGGCTTGTGGTTGGCTCATTTCTCATTGTATTTTCTAAAAATGAAGACAATCAAACACCAGTATTAGTAGAAGGGCTTTACAAATTGTCACCAAAATTAAGAAAAGAATGGCCAAGATATCGAGATATACAAAGCGACGCCTGGTGCACCGACATCTTAATTTTCCATTGGCCAATTGGCATTTAATCAGCGATGTTTATCTGCTAGTAGTTAACTCATTTCTAATCCTATCTTTCTGAAAATTGAGATATTGGGAAATCGCTATTAGTAGAAGGGCTTCAGCAGCTTATCAGCAAAATTTAGAAATAAACAGCCGAGATATGGTGCGACTGCACCGTAATTTTTCGCTTGGTCAGTTGTCATTTATAGGCTCATAGTTGGCTCATTTCTCATTCTATCTTTCTAAAAATTCAGATATTGGGAAATCCCTATTAGTATTCAAATAGCTTTACAAATCCAAAGTAAAAATAATAAATGAGCGGCTGAGATATCGCGAGCTACAAAACGACGTCCTGTGTGCCGACATCATAATTTTTGATTGGCATTTAATGGGTGATATTTATTGGCTTCTATTTGGTTCATTTCTGATGCTATCTTTCTGAAAACTTATACAGTGGTAAATCACAATTCGTAGAAACGCTGTACAAATTTACAGGTTGAAATTTTTGATAAGCTAATTGACATTTATTGTGATTTTTATCAGTTCACGGTTGGCTTGTTCTTTATTATATCTTTGTAAGATGTAGTTGTTTTTTGAACGGGACATCATTTTTAGGTACAGAACGCCAGATTATTTTTCTGGTGTTCCTCATGAACATCACAAATTTTCATTAAAATCTACCCCTGCATGCATTATTGCAATGGAGTTATTTTATCAGATGCGTGGTTGAAAATCGCCAACCAGAATGTTCAGTGACATGGACTCAATGTTCTCTTGCATTTTATTTTGTGCGATGTGCACATGCGCATAGCTATAACCAATATTGCACCCAGGGGCTCAGGGGTCCTCAAAAGTGGGAGTCCTCAAAAAAGAAGTCGGTTTCTGAGGGTAGTTTTATCAGGGGGAAGACAGTAAAGGAAGAGTTAAGCCCTGGGTAACATTCAGTACATGCTGCCCTTCGTGGGCACCATGCTGCCATTCAGGAGTGCCATGTTGCCCTTAATGACTGCCAAGTTGTCTTCTTAATATCTAGAAAAAACGTGCCCCTTTGATCTATTGTCATGTCACATTTAACCTCACCCAGGCGATTGTAAGTTTTGTCAGATTAAACCTGTGCAAAACACCTTGATCGTGCTCGTACCCTAATGTCAGGCGTTCACAACTATTACATAAATGACGCTAATGACGGTGTAGTGTATACACGATGGTCATCACTGGAGATGCGTCCGGGATCTCCTTATAATTTTAATTAGGGCGGGGGTACTGGAAATGCCTAAACCGGGTGCCCGTCATGGATGATAAGGTACGCCCAACGCTAGGTGGCGCCATGCCCTTTCTCAATACTAGATGCAACACTGGTACACCAGAGGAAAACTCCCCACATGTTGCAAAGTCCTATCTTTGGTGAAAATTATGTCTAAATATCAAAGGACCCTATTAACACACTACCTGCTAATGACATGCATATGGGGAGGGGGGGGGGGGGGGGAGGCTATGAACAAAAAATCCCTGTTTCCTCAAATAATTTTAATAGTCAAAAGTGTGAAAAAGTACAGATGTTTTTTTTATCACATGTATGTTGTTTTATCACTATGATAATTTAGTTTTAGGCAAAGACTTAGCCAGAAAATGATAAAGGGAGTTCAAATTAACTTATTGTTAGGCCAGGACGGGGGTCCTTCCACAATGCAATTTGGTAGAATTTTATGATATTTTTCTACGTCAAGGCTGAAAATCGGCCGTCCAAAAGACGACAGGACAGGTTTCCAGGCCTTCAGATTTAAAAAATCGATGGCGAGTGAAAAAAAGCTCAACTAAAAGTGGTTCAACAATTAGTCACAATGCTAAAACGGGTTAATGAAATTTAAAAAAGAGATTTGCAGTTTAAAGCAAGCACTCAAATACCCCTCAGCTGATGCAGTGACTATATATGCCAGTTTTCAAGGCAATTAATTAAAAATAAGAACGATCTATTAAAATTGATAAAACCAAGATGGCCACCTCAGCCTCCTTTTCAGTCTCACCCCGCAAACCTATATATATAGCAGGTTTCGGGGAAATTCTGAAAAAAAAAGTTGAAAAATAATTAGTCGCCAGGTGGCTGCCATTTTGATTATCGGTGGAAAGCTGAAATTCTAATCGGGTGATCTCCATACTCATGGGTAACTTCACATGAAAAATTGGAGAGATCCAATATTTATTTTTCAAGTTATCTCGTTAAGAAGGAATTATTAAAATAAAAAATCAAGATGGGCGCCATAGCCTCGTTTTCAGTCTCACACGAAAATGGACAATGCCAATAGACTCGCAGACCCTGAAAACCTATATATACCAGGTTTCAAGGGAATTCTGAAAAAAAATAATAAAGTCTGAAAAAAAAAATAGTCGCCAGGTGGCGGCCATTTTGATTATCAGTGGGAAGCTGAAAATCTAATCAGGTGATCTCCATACTCATGGGTAACTTCACGTGAAAAATTGGAGAGATCCAAAAATTATTTTTCAAGTTATCGCGTTAACAAGAATTTTTTTAAAACTTTGACCTTGACTTTTGACCTTTGACCTATGACCTTGACCTAGGGTAAAAAAAAAGTGCAGAGAGGGGTTGAATGTTTGTATGAATTATGAATTCAATCTGTTGCACCATGTTGGTGTATTAGCCAAAAGAGTGCGCGCGGTGGCGGCGGAGACGCTGACGACTGACAACATCTATGACCAGAACACATCATTATGTTTGTTAACGATTTGTTGTCATTTGTTGATATATTTTGTATTTTTTATTATATTTTGTGGCACTTTAACCAATCGGTTATAAACTGGGCCAAAGTGCTGAGTAAACATCAAGGCACAACTGGGGACCTTAAGAGACCAATCATGTATGTGCAATATGAATTAAAGTATAAATTACAGTGTAATCAACCAAGTAGTTTTTGAGATCTGCTTCAGAAACAAATTGTATCATATTTTTGCTACTTTCTACTCCTTGGAAGGCCTGGTGCGGGCTATATAACAAATGTGAGCTATATATTGTTGAATTTTTTTCATATTGTTGTTGTCAGTATAAACTTGTATACAGTAGTAGTAGTAGTAGTATTTTATTTATTAAAGTGCCATCCATATACATAATTTAAACAGAAAAATTAAAACATTTATTACTTATGATGGCCAGCCTCTCAGGCTTATATATGGAACTGATCATTTTGTAACTGTGTTTGATAAGTTCATAAACATGATAAAAAGAAAAATTATAGTTAATTTATGCTTGAAAATGAATCTTTCAAAGTTGCATATAAGTTATCACTAAAGAGATGAATCAGTTAGTCTTTATTCGAAATATTGTTCCAGTCATATGATGTTATTAATTGGTTGATATGTTTTGCACGAATGTCATTCTACAGGCCGCGGGATTGCGCCATTAGCGTACAATTTGCCCAATTGTCGCACTTTGATCGATCCCGGTGGGCCATGGCGGCGCGTAGCTGTAAACATTGTCTTTTTGGAGTTTGTTTGTTTATGATAGCCAGCCCTGGAAGCAGGCACCCTGGCCTTTCGAGCATTGATAGCTCAGAGTCAGACATATGAATATTCCAGGGTTTGGTCTTTTGTGCACATTGCTGCCCCATGTGACCGAAGCGGACCAATCAGGAATCAGCTTACTTCTGGATAATTCTGGAAGCCAATCACATGCACTGTAGGCCCTATTACTATTAAGTGTATGTGAATACAGGCAGACCTGTGTGTTTTGAAGGCAGGCAGGCCAGACCTACTGAGCTGATAAACCTACACAGTTTATTACAGACCTGTACTGATCTACAGCATAAATTAGCAGATCTGCTATCTGATTCTTGGCCATGCCATTTCTTTTCAGTTGATCTATTTACTGGTCAACATTAAAAATGTCCCAGTATTTAAAATTGTTGATAGTTGAATGTGTGCTATAGTGCTAGATTTACCGATTTACTTAATAATAATAACTGATATTCCTCTTCTGCACAAAAAAACTTTTCACAGTTTTGGAATTTCACAAAAATGAGAAGGGGTACTTTCACCCTCAATACTGTTAAAGTAGTAACACCAAATAGTAGTCACAAGGCCAAAAAGAAATTGATGTTTGTTTCCGATTTGTTGTCATTTTAACCAGTGGGTAGGTAGGAAATTTATTTTATTTTTTATTTTTTGTCACTTCAACGAATCGGTAGGTAAGAATTTTTTGATTATTTTCAATATTTGGCTCCAAATTCACTTCCATGCATGTCTTATCTGTACATTACGTAGCAATTTTTTTGTTTTTTTTTACCTTTTTTGATCCCCCCCTCTTTTTTCATAACTTTTTAAGAGTTACTTTGATTACAGACGGTAAATCATCCCTTAACTTGTGGATTCCCTAAAAAAAAAAATTGGGGGGGGGGGGAATCCATAATTTTACCAGGTGGGGGCCGACCGCACATTAGAGTATGTACTTTCTTTGAAGTACGTACTTCCATTGAGGTGTGCAGTACGTCGATCGAAGTACGACTACAGCCTCATTTTAGCTTGATAGGGCACTCACTTTTGTGGCCACATTCATTTGCAACACATTATTTCATTGGTCCAATAGTCAGAGTCTGTCCAATGATAATCAGGCTACTAAATTTACGGGAGTTCTGACTTTGTCAGAGGCCATGCTTTTAAATGTGAAGCTGAGAGTGCAACAAGAGGTAAGCATTTATCAATTTAAAGTAGGTAATATCTATTGCCCACTAAAAGAAATAATGGACTTTAGGAAAGATAGTTTTAAATATTAAATCACCAATTTATAGAGCAGTCCTATGTCTGGAAAATTAGGAATGTGCTATTAAAGTTCTGCCATAGAGTGACATGCCTCATGGTCTGTACTTCCATTGAAGTACGTACTTCCTTTAGAGTACACCCTGTACTTCAATCAAAGTACACCCTCAGTGGGACAGATATTAAGTTGAATATATAATTTTCCAAACATGAAAAACAGTTTTGATAAAATACATGTTGTACAATGAAATGTCCTCTTTCAAGTAAAAAAATTCTGGTAGCTGGCAAATTCTCAACAGTTCCAGGACAAAGGGATGAAAAAAAGTTCAGCCTGTTGCAAAAGTCTTGGTTATATTCAGGTAAACAGAAAATAATTGGAAGTTCCTCTTATGAATAATTTAAAAGCTTGATTATCAATGTTCAGAAATAAACCATTCAACCAATAACATCTAAAGTTGTAAAGGAGTAATAAAATAACAAATGAGAGTACCCATTTGTAAAAGTGAAGCTCAGGGTGTACTTAGATCAAAGTACGGACATACCTCAAAGGAAGTACGTACTTTAATCTGCGGTCAGTCCCCACCTGATTACTACATTACAAGTAGCTTACCAGTACAACTACAACTCAAAGCAACATGATTCATGAACAGCAATATCACATGTATTATTGGAGCTATACTAGGCCTATATAGTCTAGGCCCAACAGGGCTAGACACTAACTGATTAAATCTTCTTGCCTGAAGCCGAAGGGCAAGAAAAAAAATTGGGGTAGAGCAAAGTGCCCTAAGTTCGACCACTTAAGCAAATATCAGTATTCCTGCCAGTTTTTGTACTGTTCGAGAAAATAAAAGTATGTCTCCCCTGAAGTATTGTCGAATGACTGTTGTCTCATCCTTTGTTTTTCTCCCCTTCATGCATGGGATTCAGGGACCAGACATTTTCACATATTTTTGTATTTTGCTTAAGTTCAACCTACCCCTCCCTAAGTTCGACCACTTTGGTTTATTTTCAATATTAAAGCTCCTCCACTGTATAATGACAAGATTTGATTGTTGAATCAGGTAAAAATATGAGATATAAATTTTAAAAGGAGTATATGTTGTGATGAATTTTAATTTACAGGGTTTTACGGGGCATTTTAGAGGGGGAGGGGTAGAATCCTCAAATACTAATAGTGTCCGCTGGGACGCACTGCAGTCGCAATTGGAATTTTGATTTGAATATGATTTAAATTTGTTGTATAATTATCATAAACTCATCTTTTTGTTTGACGATACTCTAGATAGTCCAGCATCAATTTTTTTTTTTCTTAAAATTCCACGGATAAACACTTTTGTATGAGTATGGAGGTTTTATTAACAGTTAAATATATATATTTTTAAATGTGGTTGAACTTAGGCACCATATGTAACTTTGGAAGCCCTAAGTTCGACCACCCTGAAGGAGGTGCTAGGTTGGAGGCTATAGCCGTTCCCATGTGAAATTTCAAAGAATTTGGTGTTCTTGTCCTACATTTTTGATCTAAAGATACTATTTCAAGAATTTTCAGGTTTAATTCAATATTCAAATAAGTGCAGCAGGTAACATGGGTTACCAGGGTAGTAACTTCACATTTCCATGATATACAATTCTTAACCTTTTTTTAAATTCTTTTATTTAGCAGTTTTGTATTAGAAGGTACTTTAATATCGGACTTGAAAAACAAAGTGGGCAACATGAACATAATGTTGAGAAGTTTAGTTTTGACCTGAAAAACGGAAGGGACCTCCTGGTTTTTCATTAAATAATATTTGGTCGAACTTAGGGCATGGTCGAACTTAGGGCACTGCTCTACTTGCCCCCAAAATTTAACACTTGCCCGACTTGCCACTGAAATTTAAAATGCTGCAAATTGAAGCTATTGACTATTGTCCAAGCCTACCAAGCCCAAGGGGCAACTGGCTGTAATTTTTTACTTGCCCTCACCTAAAATCAGCTGCCCCGGGCAATCGGGCAACTGTTAGTGTCGAGCCCTGCCTAACTGTTAGTTAGTATATATCTGATATGATATCTTGCAGCAGCTCAGCCTCAGGCCGTTGTAACACTGCTACTGCTAGGCTAATGTCATGACTTAAATAAGTAAATGTCTAATCATGTATTAGGCCTATGGAGTATGGTCTGTCTAGACTAGGCTAACGTTAATAGTAATACTAATAGGTCTACTAGGCCTACTAACGTGACCAGGCATAGACCTAGTACTAGTAGATTGATGCCTGTTTCCTTTGCGCATGTTTCCTTCGCGCCTGTTTCCTTTGTAGGGCTAGGCTTTGACTTGGAAGTCTGATTGCATGGATTGAGGATTTGAGACAGTGGGTAAAAAAAAGTTTACAAAAAAAATCTTAAATTTTAAGAATACACTTTCTAGATCGCTACAACTATAATTTATAGGCCTAGGTGATACTTGTCATGTGCATCTTTAGGCATTTAAGATTACCTAAATATAGATCTAATTATCAGATTATAGAAGAAGTCAAATAGTGAAGAACAGTTGTTTAAGAGCGAGAAACGGCAAGCTTTCCAAAATCATGAAAATCCATGCGTGTTGCCATTTTGCAGTTTGTGCATGTTGTGAGCAGCGGAAGAATACCAAACATTTAACATTACGCACAAATAGTTCGAAGACTGAGCTCAAACAATTCACATTACTTCAACTACACATTTTTGTTGAATGGAAAAACTTTCTTAAAATTAGATAAAGCAATAGTAGTTATTAGTAAAACACATTATTGTTTGAAATTTCTATTCACAAATTGTTTATAATCTGCTAGCAAACCGCATAGCACAGTTCAGGTGCGCGCATAAATTTGGATGGAGGCCTATTCGATAGGCACAACTGGTCAATAATCATTCTCTACACATAGATGTCGCTCAGGTAAACCCACGCTGTCATACTCATAGGCCTAATCTTTAAGGTTAGAATGGGCAATAATCATTTAACAAATAACCTGATAAGGAGAACAGTTGCAGCCTGTTCAAACCTGTATTAAAAAATGAAATGCATCAGAAAGAGTCCACCGCAACAAGGATGTCTGAGAAAAAGAAACAATTCTTGAGATGAGTTATTTCTTTTTCTTGCCTACGATATAGGCCTAGGCCTACTGAGCACAAGTTTTTTTTAAAATGACAAAAACATTGCCAGATATAATCTTTAATTATGTAGACTATGGCATAGCTATATGATCATAAACATCAGAAAGTTTTTTTTAGGAAACTTAATTGTTATCAGTTAAATAACAAATAACATTTGTTGTTCACAGTTTTATTATTCGCTTCTTCTTACATCCTTATTTCTGAATTTGTAATTTGGTTACTTCCTTCTTTGCTTCATCTATCCCTTAATTCTTTAGTTTTCCAATTCATTATAATTGTTTCTTTGATAAATTTGGATAGTCAAACTTTCCTATATATATAGGCCTATTAGGCTAATATGTGCATTTTAGTGTATGGTCTTATGTAATTCCGTGAGAATCTCGTGTTAATTCTTGTCAAAAAAACTAGTCAACATGGTCATTTAAAACAACATATTAAATGGTAGTTATTGGACATATCAATATCTGGCCTATGTTTTCTGAGCCCAGATATGTGTATGCTTTTAAATGTGTGTTTTTTATATATATAAATAACACAATGCGCGAACAACGAAATCCTTTCTCCTTTCCAACATGGATTCAGAAGTAAACACTCCAGTAAATCTCAGCTTACTATGACTTACAATGGCTCGCCTAAATAATCATGAAGGGCAAGTTGACATCGGCATACATGGACTTTAGTAAGGCCTTCGATGTAGTCCCACACTGCAGGCTTCTGAACAAGTTACAGTTTTGTTGCATGAACGAGGTCACATGTAACTGGTTTTGGCATTTTCTCGCTGAACGTTGCCAGAAAATCATGTTCGATGGGGTGTTCTCAAATGAGAAAAGTGTGGATTCTGGCGTTCCACAGGGCACAGTGTTAGGCCTCCTACTTTTCAACCTTTCCATTAAAGACATCTCTAACAACCTCAGCGCTGGCACTACCATCCACCTAATTGCAGACGATTGTCTTGTATATAGGTCAATCAGATCAATAGAAGATCAAATGCTTCATGGGTAAAGAAACTTTTGTCATCTTCGAATATATGATAGGCTGGCTTACTTATCAATAATTCTGCTAATAGGTTAGTATATACTACACACAGGTTGAAGCCAATTTTCATTATTCTACATTTAAACATCTGAAAGCATTTCTCCTTGAGTTTTGAACCAATCAACCTAGAAATTTAACACATTGATATTTAGATAGTGCATTATTTTTTTACATAATATCGCGGTGATTTATCTAGCTAGCCATCCAGCCGTCTTTTTGGACAGCCAGTTTTCACATCAGGCCATTTTGGATGGGACGGCCAAAGTTTTAAAATTTCCCAAAAGACGACCATTAATCCGCTACAATTCTCTGAAAACGACGGGCTTGAGAACTCAATTAAAGTCTAAAATGTTCTGTTGACAGTTCAGTGGGTATTTCTGAAGTGAACGTATTGATTGAGACTCCCGACTTTTATACTTCCCAGCTATCCTGAACTTGTTGTGACAGTCCCGCTTTTACACCTTGTTTTACATGTCCCGAATCATGTAGAAAATATCTCACATTTTAATACTTGTCCCTTTTTTCTCAAAGACTGAGCCCTGTTAAAAGAATAGTAACATATACTCAGTATTAGCTGCAACTATGGTCTGTCCAATGGTGGAGGATTGTCCAAAATTAAAGTTATCTTTTCGTTGATTATTCAGTCAATTCTCAAGCGATTTTCATGACATGTTCTAATCATTTGGAATTTTTTATATTAATCCTGAAAATTTCGTTAAAAAATATGTATGGTTAAAAAATTAGACCATTTTACATGAGTATTTTTTTAAATTTCTAATTATGACGCCTCTATGTATTAAACCTATTAACATGATTAACATGGTTTATTCTGAAAATTGTGCTAGGGCGTATACATGCCGAATGGTCTACTTTTTGAAATACTCACTGGGATTCTGGGGTCAAGGTTGTTGCCAAATGAGTAGGTAAGATCCCCCATGATTACCCCCCTCCCCTCCAACAGGGGTGTGCCCAAGTGGGTTTTTTGGTTGCCAGGAACCCACTGGGACAGGGGAAAACTAAGACACCGCTGATAACGTCTGTTGTATTCATCCAATCAGCTTCTATTGTCAAAACCACGCATGGTTATCATCACGTTACAATTGGGTTTGCCGTTATTAAGACAGCGTCCGTTTGACAGCTCGGTCATTCGGAAGAAGGTTAAAATATATATATATAAATGAAAGACGAGTTTGTGAGCATTGCCCCGGTGTTGGGCCAACGCCTTGTTCCTAAGACGAGTTAGTAGCATTGACCCGGGGTTGAGCCAAGGCCTTGTTCCTATTGCAAGGAGCAGTCATGCGATCGCTGAGGAAGTGGGTCATATACAGACAGCATAACAACAGGGCTAATGTTGTCTCCTGCCCAATCGTTGGCTCGACGCCGGGCCAACATCTGGGAATGGTGGACCAGCGTCGTACCAACGTGGGACACAAACAACGTAGGTGTGTGCTGTATTCAGATGGTAGGCCTACAATAAATGGGCCAACATATTGTGTCTTGCATATTGTAGTTGGGCGGGGGCCCTAGGGTAGTGGTTAGCACCGCTGCCTTTCACGCCAGAGTTCGGGGTTCGGTTCCCGGTCCCGGCGGTTTGAAAGAAACAAAAATGTTTCTTCCCCATCCACGTGTGAATGTCAGTATCGTGAGGAGCCTCCGTGACCGAGAGGTAGCGTGCGCGGCCTCAGACCACCAGGGCTCGAATTTTGAATCCTATGTCCGGAGGACAGTGTCATCTCAATCATCTCACCATCCCCAGGAGGTTTTTCTGGCCCAGTTTAGCCTATATGCGCACAAAGGTGGCCTAAAGCCCGATTCATTTCATTTGCATGTTGTAGTTGGCGCGATGTTTATGCTGTTTAATGTAAACGTGAATTTAGCTCAAGACGACGTGAATGGGGCTTTGAATATAGATCAACAATCTCCACCAAATCAAATTGTGTATCATTATTAAATCTACCCCTCCATCCCCCCCCCTTTTTCGTGAATATGTGAAGTGTCTTCTGATCCTAGAATCTACCCTACTTTTTATATAAAGCGACACTCCTAGAATCCACATTTCCAGACTACATATTTTTTTTAAAAGGACAGCAACCAGCGATTTACAGACTTCATTGGTGAAAATCTGCATTACCAGCCATCAGCCCAACAATGGACCTCCCATTTTTACACCATAGCATCAGCTCAACATCGATATATCAGAACTTTCCAGTTTTGATCAATAATTTTACCTGACACTTCGGACTTTAAGCAGCAATTTTAAAAGTACATACCTGTTACAGTAGCCTACTGTAGGCTTGACAAACTTTAACAAATAATTATTCTGCCTCTTTTTCATATTAAAGCTCATTCAACCAAATCATGATGTATTTTTATAACTGCAATTTCAGGTTTAATGATTTTCTATGATTTCAATTTTTACTGACTTTCACGAAAATGCACAGGTCTGGTATTTTTTTCAGCGCACATTCGGTGATGACGCAGACATGTGCGTTTTCAAATTTGTAACTTTTTAGCCACTGCAAGAGGGCGACTCTTGCTTGTGGCGCGCCGGTCGCGTAGCCGGTCATGTCATATACGTGACATTATGCGGAACAACTTGTTCCACTGCATATTGAAACATGTTCAAACATATCCATTGCGAAATATCGCAATTACATAATCGTTTTAAAAACCCTTTAGTACTGCACGGTTGAGCGGCTGATGCACTGCGGACACCGTCAACCAGCGTGCCTGAACCAGGTACTTCACATATAGCGTATAATGCAACCCATGGCTATCACACGGTGAGATGTCAGCTGTGATCGCTCACAATAAAGGCTCAAACGGCCCGAGCACGATCATCGTCATTTTTTATTTCTCGCGCTATCGGGGATTTGGGTTTGTTGCACAATAAATGCAACCAATAAACAAACGACTCCACGAACCACGTTCAATACAGTATTCGTGTACTGCCGCTAACTATCAGCGAATGCGATAAAATCGTTATATAATTAGCATGTGCTGGACGACATATCCACACACCTGCTCACATGCATCGTACTACTTCATATTGTATTAAATGTATTTTAAATAGGCAACTTACTTCGCCTGGTATAACTAAATCATTATTATGTAAATATTGAAACGTTTTTTAGTGTAAAGTTTATAAATAAATCGATATTGTATAAGTAACTAACTAAGTCAGTTGGACGAGACAAATGAGTTTTGGGCATGACCGTTTGAAGTGACATTTGTTAAGAGGATCGGAACTATATAAACACGCTGTAATTTCATTATGACAATCTTATGTTCATGTTATATTGTTATACTTTTTATAGAAACGTACAACTTGGTGCTATTTGGACGGTCTCATAGATTAAACGTAATTTAACGATTTCTGTCTGTTACCGTAACCACTAGCATAGTTTTTAGATACACGTTGTCACTTAGCCAGGGGGTAATGTGGCGACAGCATACAGGCCAGTATCGTCTCTTCAACCGAATTTGTATAAGCCGATTTTTGGGCCGGGCGAAATTGAAAGCTGGCGAGTTTGCACTTCCGCCTAGCTCTGACCACGCTGAGAGTTGCGTCTCTCTCGTACATTCCATTCGAGTTCGTCTTTGGGGGCAGACGTTTCTAGTCTGCCACTCATCCCACCAGCCAACGTGGCCTGGTGTCACTCTCTGTCGCGGGAATAGCACATGTATCTGACACTGACTGTGAAACATCATTAAAAGAAGAATGAAGGAACCATCTTTTGTTATCATCTTTCGTTAAATAACCCCTGTTGACCAGGCAGGACTTTGAAGAATAAGCTTTGGGCTTGCAGGAGTTTCCCCGTACCACGCTGCCCAACATACTCCCCTTTTCTACAACTATATGCGATGCACCCAGAATTTACCCCGCCCTCCCAAAATCATCCCCACTCTTTCAGAATATTCCCATCCTAAGATATGCAACTTTCCTAGAATCTACCCCTCCCTCCAGAATGTACTGCCCTTTTTCATCACTATATGCGATATTCCCGGAATCCACCCCTCCCTCTTAAAATCTACTCCCCTTTTAAACATGTATACACGGGCCTCTAAAAATCTACCCCCCCCCCTCCCGGAATATACCCCCTTTTCTACAATGCGATTCTCACAAAATCTACCCATTGATAAGTGTGCATGCTCTAGAATTTTGGCTTATAGGCCTGTGACCATCTCTGGGGACTAGATCACTGTGTTCAGTGTAAGCTACTAGAACTGTGACAGTGCCGCCCAAAAGTGGTTGTAGTATCCCTGATTTTACCAATCTATGTACGGACCTTGGCCTTGAGGTGGGCGTGGCGGACCTTCTATGTTCCAGCGGGAGGGGTGGTGCGTTGCATGGGTGTCATGGGTGCGCTCGCGTGTGGCCCTGGGTATTTAATCTCTCGTGAACATAGAATCCCATTTTTGTGACCTAAACCTCACCCTTCGATATTCACTGCGTAAACGATAAACGTGTTTTATGTCCCTGCCATGTGGATTTTTTTTTTTTTTTTTTAAATCAACAGTTGTTAGCTTCATGAAAAAGTAGGACTCGAAGTTGATTTGTAGTATCAAAGTTGATTTTAAGTTTATCCATCATATACCTTAGCTTTCAAGATCATCTTTTGGAAAGCTTTTTTTCCAGATTATTCAAATCAAATCAAATCAAATAGTTTATGCAAACAAAATACAAACATATCAAGTTATACAGTGATATTAAAAAAAAAATAAGACACCTTTCATTCTATTGGCACAAATTATTGTTTGAAAGGAAGTGAATGAAGTCAAGGACTTATACTAAGTTCACTTCCTATTTACCGTGTTTATAATGAGTAATAATGAATCTACGATTGACTCGAAATAAGTAAATAAATGTATAATGAATCTATTAAATTTCTCATTTACCTTGTAAATAGATTCACCATAATATGTGATTGAATCAACTAGTATTTATATGTTTACCTAAGAAATAGGATTCACACATTTTCTAGAATACACGAATTTTATTAATGGCTGTAATATTAGTTTTGATGAAATGCCATAGTTCAGCCCGAGCTACACTCACTGTCATAGATTTAATGGTAGTGCGTCAAAGTGCGAACATATTTTTGATAAAAGTTACCACTTTGTCTTGTATACTGTATGAATTAGAATTGTTTTTAAATAATAATTGTATTCCTATAGGCACTAAATTATTTTTACACCATTTGTTTAAACATAACTATGATTGTTTACAAGCAATCAGATCAACATACTTCAATATACCATACTTATAAAATAATAGATATTAGTGTGCATATCTTTAATATCACACGTAGCTCTAATTACTTTTTTTTCTGGCTTAAGATGATAGAACTTAACTTAGTTTTGTAGGTGTTTCCCCATATTTCTGAACAATAACTTATATATATGGGAGAAATAATTAACAGTATAAATTTAATATACGTTTTGTTTTGAAAATGATACCTGAGACTTTGTTAAGTGGCGAAGTTACCAATTTTATATGTTCTTTCAGTTACGACCTTCATCTATCTGAAAACCCAGAAACGTTGTACCACAAACTCGATCTTGTCAGAATGAGCTCATCAATTTAAACATCAATGAGTTCATCCTTGTCAATTTTACCAAAAACTATATAACTTGATTTTTTAAATGCTTAGTGACAATTTATTCAAAGCAAAACGGCTTTTTAATTTAATTAATTCCATACTCATAACTTTACATACATATGTTTTATACATTTTCCACTAAAACAATAAATTTGTATCATCTGCAAATAAAATACATTGATTCAGTTTTGACACGTTACAAAAGTTAAACTTTGTAGGTGGCTGACGTCATATGTCCCCCACTCTCAATCTCAACCTATTGTAGGAATTAAGCTTGTGATTGGCCAGCTGTCCTGCTGAAAGCCGTCTTATCGGCTGGCGATAATGTGTATACATCTCATGCAATTTTCACCCAAGCAATTGTCATATCATCAGGAAAAATGCCTGAAGTTAAAGATATTTTACAAATGTACACTAAAGGTTTTGAAATGGATTTGATGACACTTTTAATTATGTTCATGTTAAAACCATAATATCCAGTAGAGTTTTTTTGGTTTACACTCTCCTACAATCTTAGTAATCTCTAATTCATCTGTGTCAAATAAAAACATTATTGAACCTCATTTTCGGAGTACTAAACTTTTTTTCGGAATAACAAACTTTCGGAGCAATATGAAGCGTCATAATAAAACCTTCGCAGCAATGAGTAAAGATTATAGATACCGTACGCAGGGGCAGATCCAGGATTTTTCAAAGGGGGGGGCTTCAATTTAAATCTGAATGTGCCATAGTCACATGTCAATCACACGCCTGTTGGCGTGTTGCATGCCACCGGCGTGCTGTGCTAGGGGGGATTGGTGTCAAGCCAATTTGAATTTTAAGACTCCGTTTACCGACCTCTGGTGATATCTGATAAATATAGGTAATGAATATCCAATTGTGATTAACATGATTAAATATTGTGATACATAACCCGGGGAAGCAGGTCGTATAGCCAGTCTCAGATCGAGGCAGACAAGACAGTCTGTCGTTTACCTTTAACACTAAAACATCTTAGAACTGATCATCTTGGCTCAGACTCACTCAAGCCTCGCTTTGTCTGTTTTCTTACCCTGGCTACTGCATAAATATCCGATCCCATATAGTCTTCTTGAGAATGTATGTCAACCATAACTGAATTTTTTTATTAGAACTATCTGTGTGACAATTTTACTAAAACCATTTTTGTTATAAAACCCCTTCTGAACCAATCATAAGATAGCAAGTAGCCTGGGCCTTACATAGGTCCTATTATTGAAAATAGGCCTACAACGCAAATCAAAGGTAGGTGGATTCTCGTGATTCGCCGAGTAAACGTTGTGGGCCCACCACATACATGGCATGGTCAACAACCACAGGAGTGGAGTCCAACGCACCGTAAATATTATGGTTCAGTGAAGCAAAACTGCTTTAACCCGAGCTCAACACTATGCTATGCTATGCATTGTAATTTATTGCATATAAATTCATGGAAGATAAAGTCAAACCACAATCGATTTAATATATATAAGATCGATATAAGACCAATCGCTTCCGAATATAAGAACTAGTTTTAATATTGTTAAAAAGGCTAGATTTGTAATATCCCCCCTCTCAGCAGTATGAACACAAACAATAGTGTTTTGAAATTTCTCTGTGCCACAAATTAAGCTTTAGGGGAACTTGCCTAAGACATTCACCTGCATGACCTTCATTAATGGTCAGCCTGTTAGATTAGATGTCATACAAAGAATTACAGCTGAATCAACACGCTAGTTATAATTATGTTTTGATTAGTTAAGTTTTCATGTTTATACTATTTTTCTGTGGTAAATTAATATGGGGATATGACCAGAAATCAATTTGGTCTTAAACGGGGCCCTGGTGTAGGCCTAGTGGTTAAACTTCATGCTTAGAAAGTTGGAGATCGCTGTCCAAACCCTGCTCTGGCATTCAAGTTTCAAAGAAACAAAATTTCTCTTCCCCGCTCACATTCGATATTGTGCGGAGCCTCTGTGACCGAGAGGTAGTGTGCTCGGCATCAAACCACCAGAGCTCGAATTTCGAATTCTGTGTCTGGAGGGCAGTGCTTCTCATACATCTCACCATCCTCAGGAGGTTCTCCTGGCCAAGTTTATCCTACATATGCACAAATGTGGCCTTAATTAAATTAAACCCCATTCATTTCATTTTTGTTTCTTAAAACGCCCAACCACCATTCTAAAAACGTGTTTGCTGCAGATAAATTAGTGGGTGGCAGAGGGTGTGTTTTATATAAAATTGAAATACGAAATTACGATTAGGCCCTATACAGGGCTCACCCTCTTTATCAATGGAATTTATACCTACTGATGTTACTAAGTACATAACTTTATAATATATTTTTTTGCAACATAGATACAAAAACAAATTAGGGTTTGAGAATGTAGGCCTACCACAGGGATGTAGCATTCCGCCTAGGCTTTATTGTTATTATGGTAATCATCAGTTTTTTTATAGATATTCTGTTGTGTTTAAAAAGAGGGCGATGTCGGATCCAGGATTTGAAGGACGGGATCTCCGAATTTTCCACTTACACACTATCAAAGGGGTCCTGCAGCATGCTTTCCCGGATTTTGAAATCTAAGACTTCAATTGCTGCATTTTGGAAGAATTTCCTGCCAAAATATTTGACATTTTTTATTTCTTTATGACACTGCAAGGCCGTTTATTTCAAATCCCCAACTTGGGGGTGGGAGGGGCTTAATTCCACCGAGCCCCCCTATAGATCCGCGCCTGGTACGGTGGTATATGTCCATAATACCTAAAAAAAAAATTTGCCATAATGATATAGCCTATACGTTTCTTTATCGAATGTACCCGAAACAATAAGTTGACCTCCGTGACCTGCGTCGTCTGCTCATTTTCAGACATGACAATAAATGATTCAGACAGTGGATTCAGACATGTCTGAGTGATAGCATGGATAGTGATATTGACTGCTGACTGACGCTAGCATTAGCAAAATGAGAACGAGTCACATTACTGCAAAATAGACTGGTCGTGACTGGCTGTGCAACAACTGATAGGCCTAGTTCCAGTAGTGGCAGTGTCTTACTCTTAGCTTGGCAGGGGATCGGCCTCGCTCTCAAAAAATAAAAAGTAGGTCAAAACTGAGGTTATTTTTATTTATTCAAACTAAATATATGCCGCATACAAAACACCTACATTATATCGGCTAGAGACTGGTACATGGTACAATAGGTTCTCCATCGTAACAAAATAATGATGTAGAATTAATTTGTACTAGGCCTATAAATAGTCCAGTTCAGAATATATTATGCAGAAATCACATGCATGCTTCCGGAACACTCACCAGGTGGGATAGCAGTCATGAAAGTTGCGATGACTTAACGGGTAGCGCATTAAGTTTTTTGTTGATTCCTGGTGCGGAGGTTCCTCATGACATATCAAGCTTGCCTTGCAGGGAGTCGAGGAGGGTCATTTTATAGTGAACCCTGGCATTTCGGGTGTCTTTTTAAAGGCGGGACCGGGCACTCCCCTGGGTCCTGGGACTGTGGGAGTTGCTTGGTCGCATCTGGACACTACTTTAACCACTGTTAACTGACAACCTGAAACTTGAAAGAGACAGACAGACATACTGACTGACTAACTGACTGACATATGTAGTCCTACATGTATATGCCTATGTAGGTCCCTATACAAGATTGTTAATTTGTTAAAATCATATGACAATATACATAGTATGACATACATCAGGGTTTCCCCCAGAAAAATGTGAAAGCATCATGGTAACTGGCGGTTCGGGTTCAGCGCGGCGCGCATAGACTGTGGTCAGAAGGCATACGCCCCTTCGGGAAAATTTGAATATGAAAACTTCTGTATATAATACCTCTTGTAGTAGCTTATAGAACTAATATGTATCCATTATTTGCACTGATACATCATTTTTTATGACATTGTAAAATATTAAAGTAAAAAGTCCAGTTTGGGGAGAGCATTTAATGATTTTATTGAAGCATCATGGCATTTGGAAAAGCATCATGGGAATTACTGAAGCATCAGGGTAAAGGTTTAAAGCATCATGGTACCATGATGCTTTGATGCTTTGGGGGAAACCCTGATACATTAGGCTACTAAAATCATGTGGACTGGCATTGCTATAAACAATATTGGGTATTAGGCTACGATAATATAAATGACGTGTTATAAATTCTTGCTGCTACTTATGTTGATATAACATTAAAAGGCATTGCCAAGATAACATATAGGGTCTATCATTTTGTTTCCCGCACCAAAACCAGAGATCAAATAGCTACTATGTATAACATACTAATTATATACAGTAGCAAAAAAGACAATCAATCATATCCGCTTATTCGCCAACGACTGTCTACTGTAGGCCTAGTCCTACCGTTCCATTTGAAACCACCGAGATCACCTTCTGCTCCAAAGACAAAACATCGGGACATGAGTTTCAATGGAAACAAGTGCTACATATTAATAAATCGCTGACTACCCTACAACCTTTTTTCCACCAACTAAACAACACAATATTGATATACGTCCAGAGCTACCATCCAACATGTCCCCAAATATGGGGAAAATGACACCAAAATTACAAGCAACGCCAGTAAGGTTCTTGGTTTTTGCCGACGAAACCTCAAACAGGAGAGCGACCAGGTTTGTCACAATGGAGACCACAGAACGACCAATGTGGCAGGCCTCTTGTCCAAGCTTGAATGGCAAACCTATTAAGAGATAAGAACCATCAGAGATTGTAACGCACTTCTAAACAACCTCAGGGAGCACACTATATTAGATTCTTTCAAGATAAATTCAGATTCTATAACTGTACGGATTAGCCTGGCCCCAGGACTAGGCGCGACTAACTTTCTAACTAGCCCGCACATCTCTCTACCACAGCGTGATACCCGAATGCGATTTTTACTGTGTAACATAATTATACAGAATCTGCTTACTTGTAAAGTAAGCAGATGCTGCCTTGTGCCTTTGTACGGCAGTATATACGTCATCCCATAATGCCCCAAGTTTAGACATCAGCCAATGATGGAAAACCGTGTCGAATGCCTTGGAAAATCCAATATAGACACACCTTCCCTATCCACAGACAAACCATGGATCATGATGGTAGTCTAATTTGTGACGCACTAAAGTGACGTGACTCACAAAAGTGACATGATCGGCAGCCATGTTGCTTTTCTGTTTATCTATTATAAAAATGTAAGTCTAAGTGGTTAAGCATGTGTACAAAATGTCTCAAAGTATAAATTATGAACTCTCCTCAGGTCTGATTTGAACTTATTATCCCTGAAGTGATTACATGATGCCACTTTCTGCTCTGCTATCGTCGCTCAGCCAGGCGATGTAGACATCCACCATGCATGTGTCACATAAACTATGTAAGCGTTAGTGATCATCATGACTAATGACTTAGGTTGACTACTACTACCTCCATCAATAAAAGGGCATTTCACTTTTTTGACACAACCACCTTCACTAGCCTGTCATAGATCATTATCCCGAATTTCTCATTTACTGTGTGCAGCTAATTCAGCTGTTTTTCATCATTCTACAGAATATAACGTTCATGGTTATCATGTGTTTTTTTATGAACTATTGTCTGACTTTATTATCTTTCTTGATTTTTGCATCAGGAATTCTAAAAATATAGACCATGGCAGGCAACTACTACTTCGTAATTGTTGGACACTATGATAATCCTGTGTTCGAAATGGAGTTTGTTCCACCAAGTAAAGCAAACGATCCAAAGGTAAGAAAATTAGCTAGACCTTTATAATGAGGACACCATCACGAGCTTGAGTCACACAGAAGTTATTTAATTGACTAATTGTTTGCTGGGATTAGTGATTTTGGTGAATGCAGAAATGGGGACATGCATGCTGGTCCGGTTACAATGCCGCCCATATCCAACAAACACATTAGTGTTGTGACCTTTAGACCGCCAGGCACTAGATCTTAGCTGTTTAAAGTCCGTTTTATCAGCAGATAAAATTACTTTTAATGGGGATGAGATTTGTTTTAACCTTTTAACTGCCGGTGCCGCATTTATTCGTGTTTTTATTTTTTATTAGCACATACGGTACCACATTTAAAATAGGTTAAAGATAAAATGTGACGTCAACCAGCAAGATTTTAAAAGAGTTGACATCCATTTTGTTAAATCTGAATAATTTTCACTCACTTGAAGTTGTGGATCACGTCAGCGAAACACAACTTGGATGCCCTGCTGCGCCACTTCCTTATCTCCTCGGCAGCCTTGTCTAATTTATGCTGGGGTATGGTTAGAGACATTGAAACTGTGTCCAATTCTAACCCCAGAAAAATCTGATTAGTGGAGGGGGGGGGCATACATTTATCCATTGATAACTCTATGCACTCAAGTGAGTAAAATTCAAATTGAATTATTTGGCGGTCAAAGGGTTAACATCAAGATCTCAAACTAAACAAATTATTGAGTAACGTTCACCCAATTGCTGTTGTGGTTCGCGGTAGAGAGACACATCTTCAATTGGGTGAAAATTTAGACTTCGCGGACAAATGGGTGAAGTCAGTGACGTCGGCTCAATTGTAAATCAACATTAGATCAATATCTTCCGTGAACTACTATGGGTGTATCATCAAAGAGGTTACAATTATCTGGCTTTGTCTTATTTTTTTCAAGTTCGTACGGGTGCTTGAAAACCACTTGAATTCGTTGAAAAAATCCTTGAGAGTGCTTGAAAAAAATGGGATATTTAACAACATGTACTTGAACTGTTGAAAGTCCTTGAATTTTAACGAAGAATTCACGTTGTAAAATACCGATCAATGATCTGTATGCCTCGTATTATCTATATCATGTATACTATAGTGTTACAACAATGCTACCTGTATGCAAATTTCTTTTGACACTATAAAATCATTTTGTACTCGTATTAAAGGTGATCTATCACCCCTTATATAGTATGAATACATTTGTGACAAATAAATCAAAGTTGCCACAAGATGGGGCACAAGTGTTTCCTTATATGGGGTGATTGGCTATCATGTGACTCTCTGAGAGGGTCACATGATAGCCAATCACCCCCATATATGGGGTGATTGGCTATGATTGGCTATCATGTGACCCTCTGACAGGGTCACATAGTAGCCAATCACCCCATATAAGGACATAATTATTCATACCATATAAGGGGTGATAGATCACCTTTAATGTTGTTGACTGAATTTGTCCCTACAATAATTTTGTTCTCACGGTCCTTAAAAATCTTTGAATTTTGCCATTGGTAAGATGTACGACCCAGCACGAGTCATTGACCTAATGCTGGTGTAATGTTGGCCCTGCGTCTCCAACGCTGGCCCAACATTACACCAGCATCAGGTCAACGTATCGTGTCAGATGGGGAACTCTGTCTTGTTGCAGAAAGATGACCACCGTCATCTGAGTCAGTTTATCGCACACGCTGCACTGGATCTGGTGGACGAACAAGTGTGGGCCACAACAAATATGTATCTTAAAGTGGTGGATAAGTTTAACGAATGGTTTGTATCGGCTTTTGTCACAGCAGGACGTATCCTTTTTACTTGTTTATGTGCTGACTTTTTACTTGATTAAGAACAACATTTTTTCAATGGCTACTTGATAAAAACACATTATCAAATGCAAAGCAAATAAAAATAATGTTATGTTTAGAAATGAAACATTTTGACATTGATATATCATAAACAATAGTGGTTATGTCGACCGTCAATTATTATACAATATATTATAATACTAGCTCGTATTTTATGTATAAACTTGATTATTTTTATTTATGTTCAGTGTATATTTAACGTGTAAGTTACCAAAATAGGTGATGTCAGTTTTTGCACACATTCTCATGGTTCACCGACTACATCTCCAGTTTATGGTCTTCATGGTAATGATAGCATTGTTATCCATGCTCTTTAACCAATCCTTTCGATTTAAGTATATTTTATGACAGTTATGAGCAATATTTCTGTCTGAAATTTATACATTTTCCAGCGTTTTCCTTGATATTGCTATATCCGAGATATTGGAATATCGTTTTAAAGTCGGTAGAGCGTCACGATTCATTTAGAACACATAGTAGGCCCACCCGCATGCACAGTATGGTCAACTTTTCTGAGGAGTGGTGCCGTCGCCTGATAAATATTATTGATCAACGGAGCGAAACAAATCACCTGCTTTAATGTGAAGCAACGCAACGCAATAATCCTAATAAACTAATTCCTTATACACTGTTATAAGCGGAATCATGTACAATTCAATATATCAGCGGCGGATTCAGGGGATGCCCCCTTTTCTTCAAATCCTGGATCCAACCTGTATACGAACGTTTTTATTATATTTACAAAGTTCTACATGTATAGCCACTGCCTAATGATCATGCTTTCTGATATTATATGTGTTTATCCTTAACCAACTGCTAAGGACTACGTTTCTTGATGCTACATGACGTTAAAAATGAAGATGGAATTAAGAATTTTTTTCAAGATATATACGAAACCTATATTAAGGTGGGATATCATGGATATTGCTTGACTAGTATGATTTAATGCCTGCTTTTTTATCAGTTTACTTGTGTACATATTGTGTTATTTTTCTTGGTATGAAAACAAATTGATATAATTATTGTTGACGGTGTGTGTAAATTATGATTATTTTCATTCCAGCATTCTATGAACCCCTTCTATGAGCCAAATACTCCAATAAAATCACAAGCATTTGAGAAGAAATCGCAATTCTTTGGAAGGAAGTACCTGACTGGCTAAGTGATTTTTGGCCTGCAAATCAGTTTCTTCAAACCCATTATACTAGTCGTTAACGCATTCCATTTATTCCATTATCTCCCAACCGATGCTTCATTCGAGAAATATTTATAGGTTTAGGTATAGGCCTACACTGAGATTTTTTCTAATAAAAACGTATGTCAGTTTCGCCACACAACATATTTTGGCGGTTATTTTACTGAAAAAAAACCCGGTCGGTTTCTTAAATTTCTTAGCATTGTTAGCTAGTTTCATAGTAAAGTAATTATAACAATGTTACTTTAGTTTTTGATCTGTATTGAGAGTTCAATGAATAATCAGGGTACAAAGGATAAGAACAATAATTTCTTCAGGATGTGAAGGCCTTATTTTGATTCCCTGAAAACTGACTTAATTCCTCACACTCAAGTGTTTTAGTATGATATTGTTTATGAAACTGTACTACTTATTATGTGTGACAATTTCATGTAATGTCAATTTTCTTCAAGTCATCATCGTCGACTCGAAATAGTAAATATCGAGAGCTATTCGCGGCTTCTTGTGGATCGCGTGGATGAGAATTTAAATGCTAAAGTCTGTCTTGAAAGATTTAATAAAAATAAAATAGCTTATTAACTGAATAAAGATGATGCATTGCATGTACATCTATTTCGAATTTTCAATTTATATACTATTGATCCAAATGAATGCTTGTTGAGCGTGATGTGGCTAGCCTATAGTAGTTGGCGGTCAGCTGTAGTCTTGTGCGACTCACTTTAAAAACATTATATAATCTGGTTGGGTCCAAACTGCAACAGGGAAAAAATGTAACATTAATACTTTTCTTCATTCTCAACCAAGACACAAATCCATCAGCTTTAAATCTAGGTGATATCTGACAGTAGCATGTGTTTTCAAAAATACATGGTCTATCAAAAATGTCGGTCCCATTTTTAGCATATCCGTGATCTGCATTGTATTTTTAAAAGTCCTTGAATTTTGACAAATAGATTGCAGGGACACTGGTCAGTAGCAAGTTAGATTATCTGATTATTGTAACTCTATCGAACGATTAGTTTGGTCAGTTGCCACGCCGGCAGACTGCCCTCACCAATGTTCACTTTGCCTGGCGAGATATGGCGAGTACACGTGGAGCTACAGTAGCCAGATGAGCTAAATGATAGGGACACCGGCTGCCAAAATGGCAGCTCTTACCAAGACATACCAAAACAGAACTGCTTCCCCTGGAATTAAAATATGGTTTTAATTACAAAATATTGACCTACGGTCCTAGCAGTAATATATTTATGGGTAAAATAGGACTGTTGATTAACATGTATAGCAGGCGAACAGTTCTAAATGGCTCTATTCCTATTAAAAGTCAAGGCGATATTTTTCAGTTCAAAATTTATAATTGTAACATTAGACAATAAAAAATACTGCTTATTCTTGAATTGGCCGGGAGTGCGTGAAAATCCAATCACCTAATTATGGTGTTCAACGATTGAAAATGAATTTAAAAATAATTTCCTCCTAGTCGCCTAAACTGGCGTAAGTAGGAATAATTAATTTTTTTAATATTGAGGGTTGGACCATTCAGTCAAAATTTATTGCGCAATCTGCTGTGTCAGCCATCTTGAAAAAGATTGAAAACACACGGTTTTAGCCAAATTCTATGAAATTTTCGCTGTTTCTGCGAAAACACATATACCTGTACTCTCGTCAGATAACTTTTGTAACTAAACTTACTGGCATTTATTGTACAATGACCTACAATCATTACATACCTGATAAAAAATGATAGTGTCATTTTAAAAAAAATTCTCCTAATATTAAATAAACTATCCTTCGTGTGGTTATCGTCTGATTAATTAGTTTGACTCCAAATCAGATCAGGAAATTGCTCAGTCGTTTCACAGTCGGGTCACCAATATCGAACTATTGGTTTATTGATGACAGTGATCCAAATCAGACGGGTTGCGTGAATGTCTCAACGTCGTGGTCAACAATATCGAACTATTGGTTTGGTCAGTTGCCACGCCGGCAGACTGCCCTCACCAATCTCCGATCCACTATCATTTCGTTTACCGTTTTGGCGACGGTAAATAAATAATAACTTTGTTGACTCCTTGCTTCTCTTATTCTCTCTTTATTAACATCTTGACATATGATAACGTGCACGTTTCAGATAGTCGCGACGGCCCCGGCCTCATGGCTGGCTCTGGGGGCTAGGACGGGACGTCCGCCTAGCCCGAAACCGTTAGCTGATCCCCACAACTCCCTCTTTGACAGCGTACCTCAAAAAGACATTGTTAAATTACAACATGCTCAGATACTTATAGTTGTAACTCAGATCTACGTCCTGATGATCATCATATAATAAAAACAATTAGCCTATGCCTTTGTGCTTCCGAATTTATTTTCTCATTCGTTTCAAAAAATGCACATTAACTTTCCAATCCGTAAAATT
Source organism: Flabesymbios commensalis (assembly GCA_964017125.1). Classification (NCBI taxonomy): domain Eukaryota; kingdom Metazoa; phylum Annelida; class Polychaeta; order Terebellida; family Flabelligeridae; genus Flabesymbios; species Flabesymbios commensalis. The sequence goes on from OZ024913.1 coordinate 14,384,541, forward strand.
CACTTAACATGCAGATCTCGATGACCGTAATCATCACTGATATTTTTTATTCCCAGTGTAGGCCTAAACAACTAAGTTTGAGCTGCCGTTTTAAGGATCATCACTATGAAACGTTTGTGCTTGCGCATATAAAAATGTATAAAACATTTTCAAGTGCGAAACAAATAGTCAAGCGCGAGGTCAAACTGCCCACAACAACTGAGCGGTGGTTTGTTGCCGATCCAAATGCATCATTGCTGATATTTTAGTGACATGTGAGCAGATCTCTTTCATAGTTTTCTTGTGTCGACTCGGTTAAAAGCACGATGTAAATGAGCGTCAGTGAGGCCTGATGGGAGAGCTCCCAATCCCGACCGTCTATAGCCTCACCGGCCGATAGGAAACCGGTCGCTGGCCACATAGACCTACATTGTACTGGCTGGTGAAATGATCATGCACAAACATTGATCAAATTAATTTATAGAGTGGTTTATAACGACTCAAGTGTGTGAAGGTATGATTACTTCAATCAGACTCCATGGAGTTAATGTCAATCTAGGTGGCAATGATGTATCGTTTTAGCATGTGATCATAATAGTCCTCATGCTCATCTTCAAAATCATCCTTTATGTTGATAATTGGCTCATTGAAACAGTTTGCTAAACTCTTCTAAATTTGCCCATGCGTCTTTCAATCCGGGTAATATTCGCGTCGTACAAAATAATGTTATGAAACCATCATATTGGTTACATTCTCTCGTGAGGCTCGTCGTTTCAGGGTCATCCTACATGTGACCTCCGACTATTGGTCTGCTTTGCCCCCCACTTGCCTGTTATTTTTCCAAGAAACAAAATGTTTCTCCCCCGTTTAAGCGTAGGCTACATTTTCATTATTGAGTTATGACCGAGGTAGTGGGCTCGCCACATCCTGCGTGCAGGGTGTATGTAGGCGTACACTCGGATATAAAAAACGGCTACCAGCGCTTTATGTTTAATGATCTGTTATTTGCTAAAATACTCTTTTTTTGTGAGCTTAGAAGGAGTTGAAGGGGCAGTGGTGTAGCTACCACCTTAATGGCACCCCCCCCCCCAATAAATAAAACGTGTAAAAAGATAGAAAACAATTAAAACCCAGTGCACCCCCTCAGTTCATTTTTTGGCCACGCCACTGAGAGAAACTATGTTTCAAAATGAGAGGAGTCATCACATTTAGATATAAATCGTACATCTATGGTATTAAATGTTATTTACACTGAGGATATACAATGACCTTGTTAAAGTCTATAGCAATCAATTTTTATATTCCAGTTTCGCCGCCATATCAATCTTGTGGACGATATGATGATTTATTTGTAAGTCACCGGTACCATGTGAAATAGTTGAAACTTGATTATAAAACATATTCGTGATAATGTGAGGTCTTAGAGAAATATAATCCTTGACAAGCACCTGAGATAATAATCAAATCCGAAATGACCCCTGCACTCGTTTTTATTATTATCTCGAAAACATACATGATAACCAGAGTATTATACAAAATGATGTGCCCAGTGTGACACAGTGATAAAGAAATAAGAAATACTTATCTTTGTACACAAATATAAACCATGGCAAATTTTACAAATATAAAAGATAAAATGATGGACTAGCAGTAACTGAGGACTGTACAATTCTTAGTTGATTGTACAACTCTGTATATCTTCAATTATAATGTTTGCAATAGCAAACAGATAAACACACGATTAATAAAATCAGTGAAAAAATAAGCAGCGTATGGACAGATGGGAACATACATGTACGAAGAGTTTTAGAAATATTTTACAAAATATCTGGAGTATATGAAAAACACGGTTACATAAAATATGATTTACAAAATATACAGCTTGATATTATTTGTTCTCTTGAGTATGGTCGATTATATAATTATATTGAATGTTTAAAGACACGCGTTTAAAACGATCCCATGTGATCTCGTGGTTGTTCACTTGAGAAAAATCGTAAATTAATATTTGGAATGTTAAAGTCTCCTAAGACCATGTTAATAATCTGAGCATTTTTTACTTCCAATAATTATGTGGAATAAATTGTCCGTTTATCAAATGGAGACCTATAGTATCATCTGTTCCACTGTAATTTTGGAGCAACAATTTCAGAGTGAGACTCCAGGTCATTCCAATGTCTGCAACATATGTTTTAGATACACCCATCTTCTACAACAAGTTCTCTTACCCACAAGCATGCAGTGCGATACCTTTCTTCATCATGCATAGCGTCCAACTATTTTAAATAGTAAGATACCTTAAATGTCGCGCGTCTTAAGACCGGCCAATCAGACAGCGCTTGACAGCTGGCTGACAGAAAAGCTTGCTTGTTTCCGTTGGTATGATAGATCAGATAGATAGATAAGCTCGGAATCTCGCCCTGAGGTCATTGTGTTCCCAGCTCCCTGATGGCGGTCACTATATGATTACTGGCCGCCATGACGAAATTCAGTACACCTCACTGTCCAGGTAACTGTGCATGAGAGATGAACAAGAGGTCAATTCTTCGTGACCTTTTATGACCTTTTTTTAAATCTGAAACATCCAATGAGGTTTAAATCTCAGACACCCCCCCCCCCCCCCCTCAAAGATGACCACATAGACAGATATAACTGATTATAGTACTCGATACGGCCAGGCTCATGCGGTAAGCACTCGCGTGAGACTGGCCAAGGGAAGATGGATACACCACACTCTTTGTCTTTCAAGTCTGTACTATTTGTGATATATCTCATCGGGCACACGACATTGTGTCAACGTTTATTCAACGTTGACACAACGTCTTGTGTGGAGAGATATTTTTCTAGGTTTCACTGACGGCTACGATATCGTGTTTACTCTCACGTGTGTTATCTGTTCAGCTTTTAACTTATGCTATTTACGAAAATACACGATGACTACCATTGTAGGGTGACGTATTTCGCCATTTTCACTCATTGAATCAACTGTTGTATTAAATAGTGTATTTGAGATCATGGGGAAGTATATGATATTTACAACACAAGTACTTATAGGTGCTGCTAGACTTGAGTGGAGCTTTCGATACAGTTGACCACAACATATTGCTGACTCGTCTATTAGATGACGTTGGTCTATCTGGCGTGCCTCTGACATGGTTCGCATCATATTTGGGCGGAAGAACCCAAGCCGGGTAGTGCTACCTAAAGGCCGAATGGTTTGACCTGTGGTGTATCACAAGGGTCAGTTTTAGGACCCATCTTGTTTACAATATATACAGCTGTTGAACTAGGTAATATCATCCAAAATTATGGACTTGAATATCATATGTATGCAGATGACACACAACTATATTATAATATGCTACAACACACAATATACAGCATGTGACATCGCTAAACCGGAGAAGTGCATGAATGAAATTGAGAAATAGATGGTAGTCAATGAACTCCAACTGAACGGCGTCAAATTTCTGACACAACGTGCTACGGAACAACTTGTTCATTCTTTTATGACCTCCGGACTGAACAATTGTAATTCGCTCCTTTTTGGTTTATCAGACAAGCTCATTCACCGTCTACAACTTCTTCAACATAGAGCGGCACGATTCATCACACACATACCAAGAAAATTGACCACATCACACTTGTCATGATATCTCTTCACTAGTTACCAGTTAGATCACGGATCATTTTCAAAATCCTGCTTCAGGTATATGAATATATTCATGGATTAGCACCAGCGTACCTCTCAGAACTTGTAAAACCCTATACTTAGTCTGAGTGCCCCTGAGTCTAATCTACGGTGAGGGATGAAGAACCGGCTAATAGAATCACGGACACGCCTTGTGACTTTCGCTGATCGAGCTTTTTGTACGGCTGGTCCCACATTAATTTATCGAACAACTGCCCACTCATATCACTTCACGTCCTACACTGAGCTCTTTCAAACATAACCTGAAAACCCATCTTTTTATACACACATATGACTTTTAGACATGCGTTACTTTATTTTAAATCTTTTAATAAACTTTTAGTCGGTACACTGAGCAGACCCGCGGACTGGAACTGTGCTATATAAGAACATTTTATTTTTATTATCTCATTATTATTATTACTTCTTAACAAACAGTAATTATATTGGAAATTAAAATAGGGAAAAAATAAAATAGATGGTAATTTCTTGAAACATTTGATATTGGGGAGTGCACTAAAGTAGATTGAATTTATCTCTTTTATTTCATGGAAATACTATTTATATTAAGTAATATATAGAGGAGAGCCCTCTTCGACAGGGGCGTGCATCGGGAGGGTCAGAGGGGTCCTGACCCCCCCCCCCCCCCCATTGATCTGCAAATTAAAAAAAAATTCTGGGGATTTCCGGGCCCCCCCCCCCCCTATATCGGAAAGCTGCGGACGCCCCTGTCTTTGGCCCTTATGTAATATTGGCATAAATAATTTTATACCAATGTAGATGTTCATGTACAATTTAGTATTATATGCCCTTTATAATAATGGGCTATTCATGGAAATTATTTAAAAATATCTCCATACCTATATGTCATGCAAAATGCTTATTAGCATGAATTAATTCCTTTCTTGTGAGATCTAGTTTAAAGATGGCCGATTTTTCTGTCCGAGAAAAAAACGAATCTGACGTCTCTAGACGTTAGATCCTGGCGTGTAATGTTGATCCCCGCGCTGTAAGGGTTGAACAGCACATTCATGTAGTGAATCACGCAGGGCCTATCTAGGGCCTACATATCAAATCAATTTGTTAAGATAATAACGTTAGAGTTGTGAATGACTCCTTTGGACATTTCCAATATAACGTATCGTGAAAGCACATGCAGTGCCCTGCAAATCTGAAAGATAATAATTTCCTACTTTTCAAGTGAGCAGTTACTGCTTTTCTGCCTTGCAGAGCAGTATTGTGCCATTCTTAGGTAGGCTAAGCCGAAGATAGATCTGAAATGTATGTTGACTCAACATTATAAGACCACAGTTTTGACTAACTTTATATTCGGAAATATCCAACTTAGGCCTATGCTTCCGTGCAAAGCGAAAAAGCGGTGAGTGTTATTTTTTAAGTAAGAAGTTACTGCCTTTTAACTTTGCTTCACAGTATACTGCCGTGAATAGGCAGAAAGCAGTAGCTGCTTGATTTTCAAGTAACCAGTTACAACTGTCTGCTTTTGCATTGCAGCAAAGTATAGGCCTGCCCTGTAAACCCAAAAGGCAGTATCGGCTTACTTAAAAAAAACAGATAGGACCACAGAATTAGAGGTCTATGGATAGGACCTACTGTCTTTAGACTTTGCACGGCAGTAGGCCTATGTACATCAAAGATTTGTAAAAAATATTTTTGCGCATAATACACGGTTTCCAACACGATCCATAAAAAATGGCGAAGCACAACTAAACACTTGAGATTATAATATGTGGCTGCATTGTCGTACCCTTCACCGCAAACGCAAAACATTTGTATAACATTTAGGCTTATATATATATATATCCTCGAACATTGTATAAATGTTATACAAATGTTTTGTGTTTGCCGGGTTGGCCTGGCATATTATCAGATAATCATCTTTTTCTACTGATTACTGAAGGTGTCGACGTTCCCTTTATTGCTGTTTTATTCACGTTTTTGGTATAGTATATTGTTCAGGTGTCGGGTCTGGAATATCAACCAAAAAATGTGTGCAATGTCTTCCTAGGTTCACCGAACTTATGTTGTACTGAATACTCTTCAAACCCTCACCCGCTGCAATCCGCTCGTTAGCTTTGGCTAGTAATTTGTGTCTGAAAAGAGAATAACAAATACAAATATGAAATATCATTCTTGCACCAATTTGTTAAACACTGAAAAATAGGCCTACATGGTATATGTGTTAGTTATGATAAAATGTACATATAATCTTATATTTATATAAAGTAGATCAGATAATGTCTAAAACATGTAAAATGTAGGCCTAACCGATCAGAAATCAATTTTTAGAAAAAAATACAAACCAGAGTGTCAATGACACACAAGCTCATCCTGAATTAGGGCAAGTTGATTACGATTAAAATTTCTGAAATCCATGAGACAGTTCTATGCACATGCACGAGCTTTATCAAATAAACTAAACAAAATTGAAATCGGATAAGAATAGAGGGAGGAGAAGCATTTCTTGTGAATTGTGGACAGAGTGCCCTCGTTGAGTTTTAATTAGGTCATAAGTTAATTAATAAGAAAAAATGTGTGAAAACGGTGAGGAATTTCTATGCACAGGCACGAGCTATTTCACACAAACCAAACATAATTGAAATTAGATAAGAATTGAGGGAGGAGAAGCATTTCTTGTGAATTGTCGACAGAGTGCCCTAATTGGGTCTTAATTAGGTCATACGTTATTTAATAATTAAAATTGCAGAAATCCGTGAGGACCTTTAATGCACAGGTCCGAGCTCTTTTAAACAAACCAAACAGAATTGAAATCAGATAAGAATTGAGGGAGGAGAAGCATTTCTTGTGAATTGTGGACAGAGTGCCCTAATTGGGTTCTAATTAGGTCATAAGTTCATTATTAATTACAATTTCTGAAATCTGTGAGGAAGTTTAATGCACAAGCCCGATCTCTTTGAAACAAACCAAACAGAATTAAAATCGGATAAGAATTGAGGGAGGAGAAGCATTTCTTGTGAATTGTGGACAGATTGCCCTAATTGGGTCTTAATTAGCTCATAAGTTAATTAAAATTTCCAAAATCCGTGAGGAAGTTCAATGCACCGGCCCGAGCTCTTTTAAACAAACCTTAACAGAATTGAAATCGGATAAGAATTGAGGCAGGAGAAGCATTTCTTGTGAATTGTGGACAGACGACAGACGCAACACGATGGCATAAGCTCATCTTAGGCCTAAAGGCCGGATTAGCTAAAATTTGAACGGTGTTTGAAAAAAACCCCGCTAATTTAGTCTATTAAAACGACAAAATCAGGCCATTAATTTTATACATCGATGTTCAAAATAATAAATACAGTAATAACATTGAATCTGTTATTAATTTCTCTTTTACCTGGTAAAAGCGCAACGCAATATTTAAAAGACTTACGCAATTCTAGTCCATAGATATTTTGAAAACTTAAGATCAAGGAGATCAAGGAGCCAAACTAAAAATGATGATTTTGAATATAAAAAAATTAGGTACATTTTCTGTGGATGCATCACATCCCGACAAACAAGGCGTTACCAAATACTGATTTCATTTTGGTTCACCATCTGCAAAGCTGGCCCAAAATCAAATCAGCATTTTTTGATAATTATAATTTCAAAACAATATTAAGATTTTAAAATATTTTCCTTCTAATATTTAAAAAAAAAATTGTGACGCAGTTATAGGTATTTTACATCTTACTGGTTTTTCAAAGAATTGTCGGACCAGACCATCGAATTATCGGACAAATAGAAAGTCAGTTGCAAGCGATTGCCAAATTTGTATAAATCGCTGGACATATATGGAAGGCGGCCTAAACGTAGTACTGGAAAGTTGAAATACCAAGGGCATAAGGAGTGGTCTTGTTTTAACCCTTTAACGTCCAATTATTTAATTGGAATGAATTTTCATAATGATATTTCAACCCTTGTCAAGCTAGACCCGTGTATGTGTCAAGCATGTGTCCAGCGAAATGGAATACCACGTGCACTGGAATGGATCAAATCGCTGGTGATAGATTCTCAGCTGATCAAATAATTCAATTGCGTTATGTTTGATTTTATTCAATGATTTTTCTCGTCGTTTGAAACGTGCTGCACTTCTAGATGAATGGAAATAAACAATTCAGAAACACAAGGGTTAACGGTTGGCCAGACTGTACAATACTATACTGCCAAGCAAAGCCAAAAGGCAGTAGGCCTAACTGCTTAGATTTAAACTAAGCACATACTACCTTTTGGCTTTGCAGAGCAGTCTGTAGTACCTGTAGTGATAACCACACAATCAAATGTCTTGAATAAAACATAATACAGATGGACGTGAATACAAAACTATGCATCCAGAATACAACAAAGTAAAACTTGATTTTTTTTATTAAAAACCGCCAATTTTAAAGCAGAGTGTTAGGCAAATGAAAATATTTTAAATACAACATATATGCATTATCTGATTATGGTGCTGGCAGAGTTGTTGATGTTTTCGGCTGCAGGAAAATGTAAAAAAATTGTTAGATATAAAAACTAGTATTGTTATAATTGTGTAGGTTATTGTCGCATATTGACTATGTTGACACGCGCCCGAGGGGTGTTAACCCTTATCCTGCTAAGTTAATTTATTTAAATTTTCAACCACTTGCAGTTGTGTCCCGCTACCGCGACCCACACAACTTCAAGAGAGTGAAAATTACTCATATTTGTTTTATTTGTGTCCAAACATTTGCAAATCTTGTGTTTAAGCCCTCGCGATGCATAAAAGCATCATTTTACATCCCTGAAAACAGACTTAATTTTCCTACAACCAAGGGTTTTAGAATTAACATTTCCATGAAATTGGTTTACCAATACATGGCAATTTTATTTCCTTTTTCACCCACATCAAATCATCTTCATCCACTACAAGTCGAGAATTGCTGTCTGCGTCTTATAGTGGATGAAGATAACTATGTAAATTCAAGCTTAAAAGGGTTAAACAATCATTTAATTATCATTATCAGTGATTTGATCAACTAATAAAACAGATTAAAGGTGTAGTCAACTGCCAAAATACGCGGGACAATGTGGTCCCCAGAATGCAACAGTGACCCCTGGACATTCCACAATGACATATCACCCCACATCCACAGTCATCCGCCAAGGTAATAATACTATATGCGTTTCATACCCATCGCAGCATTAAGAGCAAGTTCCCAAGTCATATAAACTCTATATACTTGAGCGACATCTATGAGGAAATAATTCACCATTTCTCTCATGTGGGCTTTGTGTTGTGCCACAAAAGGTTGTGTTACTGTGGGGATCTGGAAACAGTTGACCTCCAGCATATTGACAGTAAGAGCTTTCCCAGCCAACACGGCACACTCACTAAATGTTGGTTTAATATTGGCCAATGTCGCAGACGTTGGTCTAACATTAAAACAGCATTGGGCCAATTTCTCGTTGGAGTAGTATCTTGTAATCAGTACAGTCGCTGATATTAATGCTGGCAAAGTGTACTCTATAGGCTAATGTAGGCCTACACTTGACCGTCCCACACATGCGCATTTCACAGCTGTATGAATCTTTAATAATATTAATGTAGGGTAAGATGGGGTAATATGAGCATAGTAGGTAATACGAGCACTGGCTGTAATATTCTCAATAACAACGGGAATTGTGTAAAATTTGGTTCAGTTTTCAGAAAGTTCTTTGAAAAAATTGTCAAATTATGACGAAATGAAGTTTTTGGGCTGTTTAATTAAAAATATACAATTACATTTGATTTGTTCGTACGTCCTCAAATCACAAGTTTTCATAAAAGTAATGTGGGTGAGTGCTAGCCAGCAAGATAAGGGACGATAATAAAGTGATTTAGAATTTTCTGGACCCCATCTGGCTTGTGACCACTCTCCCCTTCTACTGGGGTAATATGAGCATCCTGTTTCAATCTATTATGACCATGGTGCTCATAATACCCCCATTGCAAGATATCTATTAAAAAAATAGAATGCTCATTATTCCCTAAACATATTATACAGTGAAATGAGAAAAAAAACATTCCAACTACTTATATTTAATGAAAAAAAATATATCTGCTTTAATAGCATTTGGGTCATATCAACGTACATGAGTGGCATTTCTATTTGGTAAACTACTCATAAAATAAACATTTTATCGAATGTCCTTTTTTATGGCAAAGTGCTCATATCAACCCCAATGGAAAATGGTAATTAATTACGCGTGCTCATATTCCCCCACAACACATGCTCATATTTGCCACACGTATGGGTAATATGAGCATGTTTTAAAAATTAGGTTTTTTTTATAGTTGTTCAATTATATTTAATTTAAGGTAATTATTATTATGAAAAACTGCATAATTGTACAAACATTTGATCAAATCAAATTTGAATTTTTTCCACGTTATTTATTTGCCCAAAATAGCTAATTAAAGTTAAGGTGCTCATAATACCCCTCTTTACCCTAATACCAACACAGAAAACATGAGACGTTGGCCCAACGCTGGTCTACTAGTGGTCCAACGTCGTAGCCGTTGGCACAACAGTAAACCAACGTTGGGCCAACGGCTCTTGTTGGCTGGGAATGTAGCAGGGCTCAAATAACAGGGCGTATACCTGTCATCCCTTTTTTTATATACATATTGATGATAATGTCCAATCTATTGTATCAGTTACCTGAGCTTGCTACGTGGATTCAGTTTATCATGCTCGTGTACAATCATTCTGTGACGTGCGACGCACTTTGGGAAGCGTATAACCCTCATCTTATGATAACGTACTCTACAAAACACACCAGCAATTTATTTTAACCCTTGAAGTGATTATCGTGTTTAAAGCTGTTTTCCAATTATCAAACAAAGCAATACAACAATGCATTTTCACTTGAGGTGAATGGTTTATAATAGAAGTGATTCAAAATATTCCCAAGATGTGGTTTATAAACAAACTTTTAACACAAAATCCCCATCATGGTCATTTTTTTACATAGGCCTAGCTGAATATGTCTTGTTTCGGCGCAAATAACAGGTTATACAGTTATACGATCCAGAAGATAAAAAAATAACATTCTAAAGCAATGCTGGCAAAATTTAGTTGTCTGTAGACGTCAGATTCTAACGTCTAAAGTCGATCACCGCACAGTAAGAGTAAACATATTTATAATGGCCGTAGATCCATAGCATAGGTATTCAAATGAAGAGCTAACTAAGACATTTATGATGATTTCAAATTGAAAAAAACCCTTTGCCCTCCATGGTTTATACAAAAATATGTCAGCGTTTTAGGGGGTTCATGCACACATTGGACACAAGTTAGTTCACCCCCGCACAATGCATGCACAAACCACCGTTTAATCACTACTGAGAGGCCAGCTCGTATACTGTACCGATAATATTTTAAGGCTTTTAAATTTATCCACATATGTTTTACACATTCTCATGAAAAATTATGTCTGTGCATTGTAATTATGGGTTCCAGTTGAGACATTGGTAATGAGAATCGAGTTCAAATTATAAGGCTCAAACGTAAAAAGGGATAAAATCATGTAATTGTAGCGCAGTTCAGCTGCAATAAAAACAGTACAACATATTTGGGTGAGGTACAGACTATATATATGATATCAGACTGAAGACTCAGGCATGGTTGTCTGAAGCAGAAGTCAGCTCGTGAAGGCAGACGACTGAAGATGCTGATAAGCATGATAAGGTCACGACGTATAAATATTACCTTGAAGTTGTCCTTTGACTGGAGCGCGTTTTTTTGGTACGCATTTGTCATAAAAAACTGTGAGGCGACGGCTACCTACATGCAAGTGACATATTTCAGCATATTGGCAATAAATCAAGAGGACTGAAGTCCTATATCATCCCCCGCCATAAATTGGGTTAGACTTTTTGCGGTCACAAATATTTAAAAAGTCGATTTGTGGTGGCCATTTTAAATTTCAGTAAAATCACATGCACATTTCCAGATGGTGGGTAATGTGATTGTACAATGTGAATTATTACTGATTTCAATTTTTCAGTTTTCGCGCCCACAAAAAATATGAAGTTTACCCATGGCGGCCATTTGGAATTTCAGTAAAACCTTTAAAAAATCACTTGCACATCTTCATATCGTGGGGAATGTGATAATTCCCGATTTTAAGTTTTGGAGTTTTTGCACCCACAAAAAAATTTTGAGTTGACCTCTAGCGGCCATTTTGAATTTTGGTAGCATCTTTAAGAAAATACTTGCACATCCCCATGTTGCTAAGAATGTGATGTTAAAATTTGAAAAAAAATGACCAGACAAATTTTTTGAGTTTTTTCTCCCCCCCAAAAATTAAAGTTGATCTTTGGCGGCCATTTTTATTATCAGTAAAACCTTAAAAAAGTCACATGCACATCTCCATATCGTGGGGAATGTGATAGTAAAATTTGAATAATTTATGACTTAAAGTTTTAGAGTTTTTGCGCCCACAAAAAAATTTGGAGTTGACCTCTGGCGGCCATTTTGAAATTTGGTAGCAGCTTTAAAATATCACTTGCACATCCCCATGTTGCTAGGAATGTGATGTTAAAATTTGAAAAAAAAATTGACCAAACAATTTTTTTAGTTTTTTCGACCCCCCAAAAAATAAATTTGATTTGTGGCGGCCATTTTGAATTTCAGTAAAACCTTGATAAAGTCACCTGTACATCTCCATATCATGGGGAATGTGATAGTAAAATTTGAATAATTTCTGATTTTAAGTTTTAGAGTTTTTGAGCCCACAAAATTTTTTATAGTTGACCTCTGTCGGCCATTTTGAATTTTGGTAGCATCTCTAAAAAATCACTTGCACATTCCCATGCTGCTAGGAATGTAATGTTAAAATTTAAAAAAAATTAGCCAGTAGTTTTTGAGTTTTTGCGCTTACAAGAAAACGTAACGCCGGACGCGGGACGCCGGACAGAATCCTGGCGCGACTAAAATCCCCCTTCCCCTACGGGAATTCATACCAATACCGGCAGAACTACATAAGGTGGACCAAAAGAATTCAGCACAGGAGCACCAATGGTAAATGGTCCTTTGTTGTGTTTTCCGATGAGTGAAAGTTTGTTTTTCAGACTGATGATGGACGTGAAGGATGTTGGAGAAAAATGGATAGTATGAATCCAGACGCAATTCGATTTCGGCTACGTAGAAACGTTTATGTTATGGTTTGAGGATGCATCTGCATCCATGTCTTTGGCAATTTGGTAGTCTTTGATGAAAATCTCAACCAGCATTCTCACATTGACCCCTGGATGGGAATTTGCTGGAGCCAGTAGAGCAAATGTTTAGGGACCAGCAACACCCATAAAATTTGTGTTCCAGTCAGACAATGTTCTTTGCCACCGAGCCATGGCGGTGTTGACATGCTTCGAAAACAACGATAGACGGAATATGCTATGTCCTCCTCAGTGTCCATTGTTTTTTTTGACTTTTTCGTATTTTTAGTTAAGATCAGTAGGCTATATAGCTTCATATAAATTAAATTTTCAAAATTGACAACATTGAAAATGTCTCATCCCAAGGGGTCCCTTTAATCCTATAAAAAACATCTATAACAAAGGATCTGGGTTTGAGTTTATATGCTGTGATTGATTTAAGGTATTCTGCTTCGGTGTAATATGCAACACTTCGAGGGTGAACAAACTTTTGTCCTCTGTGTGTACTTTGATTTGGACAATTATAATATGTAGACAACGCGTGTCACGCCAGTCAGGCGGTATATATCAGGGTCTGACTAGAATAGACTGGCACTGGGAAGAGGATAGCGCTAGCCTAATATCGTCCCCTTGGAGCTAGAAGGTGTGAAACTGCCACTTTGTAAAGTGGCAGTTTAACACCTTCTAGCTTGATAGACGACGATATACAACGCTTTCTCACCTGTGAGAAAAGTCGTCATCTTCACCTCCCCAGCCATAGTAAGCGTTGGAAAAGCCGTTCATTTTTTCGAACTGCCAAGGAGTGAGTGCCGTGATCCCACCGAACAGGTACCCATACAATATACTGAAAAAAAACATACAAATAACTATATTCTATATACAGCCATAATTATGTGATATGCACAGGAAAACTGCACATACAACGAGGTGATATTTTTTTCACAAATGGTTATGATACAAGGTCTGCATACATATTTCAAACTCTTTAAATGACGATTGTTATAAAAGTATTGAAAAAAAAAAAATAGTCCCCATTTTATGTTTTTATCATTGTTAATAATGGCAAAACTTAGAATAACCCATCAAAATGTTAATTTGATGAAATATTATATTTTATTACGTGTAGGTAACGATATTATTTGTAAATTTAATCACAGAAACACATAGCTTCTATTTTTCGTCACCATACCTCACTATATCTTAAAATTAATTTGCAAAATAATGATACACCTGGGATCGATATAAAATGATCCGTTTGTTAGTCTATGGAATAAGTCAATGTAGTGTGCACTTTGTGAAGAAATCATGAAATTTGGCGCAGATGACCTCTAATATACCCTTTTCGAATTCTGATATAGGGCAGTGCAATTTGACCTCGTTTTAGCCTTCTAATTTGCACATTTCCAAAATGACCGCCATCTGATAGGGGTAATTGGAGTGGAAATGTCAAAATCGAGATAGAGACCTGCAGATAGGCTTAAATTGAAGGTAATAATAAATTTTACAGCTCTCACAAAATGGAGTGTAATCTGAAGTATTAACTATTAATGTTAAAAAATACCATGTTTTCTCTGCGTGAGCAGCTTGCTTGCATTAGGAAGGTTTTTTGTGGAAATTGCAATGCGCACAGATACTATAAAGCAAACAATTTGTGCGCTGGGCAGGAAAAAAACACGTGTTTCTTGGTGATGGGAATCAATTAGGGTTATTACGGGACATCAATTAGCTTGTGCAAAATATGAAGTTGGTCCATCAATGGTATGGTGTCTGCATAATCATGACTAGCATGCATATCGAAAGGTAAGGAGGTTACACCGTTGTCATCCCATGGGACCATTGTGTCAGCTACCATCACATAGCAACAAAACCAATAAAACTAAAACCTATAGACGACAGATATTTCGTCAGCATTCTATTGCCTGCTCAGGGTAATTTCCCAGACGTAAGGGATTTCGAATACAGCTTAAAGGGATCCCTTGGGATGAGACATTTTCATTTTCGTCAATTTTGAAAATTTAACTTATATGAAGCTATATAGCCTAACTAATCTTAACTAAAAATACAAAAAAGTCAAAAAACTATTTTAAAGCACCGAAAAAGAGTGAAATAGTTAAATTGGTGTCTTATAGCCAGGACATGAGGTGATACACCTGCAACACTGATTGTCTGCTCAACGCTGGGCCGACGGCATCACCATGTAGCCCAATGCTGTAGGAACATTTAACCGTCCTTTAGCAAGTGTTTAGGTGTACAAAAAGTTTGTTTGGGTTTTAAGCGGTTTCATAGAAATGTTGATAAATTTTTTTTTCAAATCTAAAAATCCTGAAAAAAATGAAATCATGATCTTGGGGTACACCGTACACTACTTCATTACAAAACTAAAAACGAAAATTGATGTCATCCCAAGGAGCTGCTTTAACTAGGGTACTGTAAATATGTTCATCGTGAATTAGATGGCTATCAGTTGCACATAAACACGTGGTGTCCTCGACTCTGCAAGTTTTCTGCCACGATAAATATCATAAACTTTATAATTGAACCCTTTAACCTTTACAGTGTTGATAAATACATTCGAGACCAAATGGTTATTCATTTTGAAAATGTCATAAATCGTCCCCTTGGATATGATAAGGTGTATCTGCCACTTTACAAAGGGGCAGATACAGCCTTTCATATCCAAGGGGACGGAATCTCTTTTTTGGTCTACGGACATTGTGAAGATCGACATTTAATGTCGAATTATGAGTTGATCTCCGCACTGGAAGGGTTAGGAAAACTTGTCGCATTTATGAACCGCATGACTTTTTTTCAATAAAATGCGTTGATTAAAACATGGCATAATTTCTCTCAGCTTTCATTATTTGAAATAATATATGCTTCTCGATTCTTAAAATCAGTTGTTGTTGGGATTTCGGTCAATGGGGAAAGACATGAAAAAAACACACTTAATATTTAAAATTGAATTTATTAATAAATATTAATAAATACTGATATTTTGAGCGGATAAGACCCTACGTGGGAACCGGGGTTGTCATAACTTACTCGCGTTCAAGTAACCATTTGACACATGATTGTAAATTTGACCTGATAAGGGTTTATATTCATGTCATACCTGTGTAACTCAGTTTAGAGTCATATTTATGTCATATTTATGATCGCATCCAAGCGATTTACGCGTCAGCCATGTCTACCTTATACTGAACAACTTGATGAAATATGGCGTATGTTTTTCACCTATTTTTCTTTTACGCATGCGCATATTTCTTTATTGCATAAGACCGTCACATGAAACCATATTAAGCAGATTCATTTACTAAAAGTATTAATAAAAATAATATTATTATAATATATATATTCAAAACAATTTGCTGAATAGAGCATCATATCGCTATCACACGTGACATTACGCATCACGTTAATGTTACCCCCTTGGATATGAAACGGTTTATTTGCCACGATGTGAAGAGACAGATGTCAAAAACTTCACTTATTTACTACATCTTGACGGTTTGCGTGTCTACGTCCGTTGTGTCCGCATGTGTCTACATGCCCATAAGTCACCTCTGTAAATTACTGTACATTACCGGCGTACAAATGTTGAGAACTTCACAGAGAAAAACAAAATGTGAAAATGCAGAAATAAAACTATATGTTTCGTTCATTACTTCACCTGATATTCTGCATTAAGAAGATGGCGATGACATATTTAGCATACACGCTGACCTTTCATTTGCATGCTACATTATAAACCCTTTAACTACCGGAACCGATTATATTCGTTTTTTACATTTTTTATTAGCAGATTGCATATCAGCTTTAAACAAGTTGAAGATATGAAGTGGCATAAATCAGCAAAAATTTAAAAATAGGTAACCTGCATTTTGTGAAATCTGAGTAATTTTAACTCACTTGAAAGTGTGGATCGCGTCACGGTGACACAACTTCAAGTGAGTGAAAATTTCAATTGAATAATTTGGCGGTTAAAGGGTTAACATAATTATTCTATGCTTCCTTTAATTACCCGGTGTCATTAACCTCTGAAAACCCACATGCCTGAAACTGATGCACTAATTAAAGTGCTATCTGGTGTTAAACTATTTATTTCTTCATTGATTTATGTTGATAAACATGTAATTTATAACATATATCACCACTTTGTGTGCGAAAATTTACCACAAAATATGCATAGTTGAGAGGATCCCCCATTATATTACAGAATCCACAATATATTATTTTTGGAAACATAGAATCTGTTGATGTAGAATGGAAATAAAAGGTCAGTATATCTGCTACAATATGATCAAATTTTATCGTCGCCCAAATGATAAATTATTTGCAAATAGCTAGCATATACATGGTCAAGAAAGGCAGAAGTTGTTTTTCATCTTTACTGATGCATAATAACATTGTTTCTCGTCTTCGATTGTAACTCCGAGTATGTGGTACTAACTAGGTCGTGAGTGAAATGGTATGAAATAAACAATATAGTGAATTAAAATAAGCTGTAATGTTTTCTTGTGCGAGGGCCATATAGGTAATAAATCACTAGTTAATTAAATAAACTTTAATGTTATTGTGTGAGTGCCATGTCCTGCGTGAATGGCACACATAATTATTATCCGTAATTGTCATTGTTATTACATCACTAAGTCTGCAACACTCGATAATATGGATGGTTCTGATGCTATACTTTGTTGGCAGTCGACGAACCACAATGTCCGATTTTTATTAGTATGTATATAATGTGTTTCGGTAGTAGTACTGTTATTACGTTGTTAAGTTTACACCACTAGTCAATATCAGGGAATCTCCGAGCTCATCTCCGAGTTCTGTGCTTGCATGGTCACATGGCTCGGAGCTACCTGTTTCGCGGATTGCCACATTAATTGTACTGCTTTATATTATATATACATATATATATATTTTAAATACCATATAATTTTTACCATTGTCTTATTTCATATTCCAGTTACTGTAGCATAATTATGCACTTGTATATAGTTTTGGTTTCTACGCTTTCCAGAGTGTCTTTTTTGCTACTATATATAATTAGTATGTTATACATAGTAGCTATTTTATCTCTGGATTTGGTGCGGGAAACAAAATGATAGACCCCCATGTTATCTTGGCTATGCCTTTTAATTTTATTTTAAGAAGTAGTCATTTATATTACCGAAATACCCAGTTTTTATTATGGCAATGCCACCTAACATGATTTTACTTGTTTATCATACCATGTATATTGTCATTTATGATTTTAACAAACTAACATTCTTGTATATACATGTACATATATCTCTCTTATTACTATGACAAATAAGTCTGTAATGACTTTTATTTCTGTCAATAAAATATCTGTCTGTCTGTGTTTGTCTGTCTACAATGAAATTAAAAGGCACCGTATACTCTGACCATCACAATTTTATCATTATAAACGCGCTTATTGGTTGTAAAATGGAGGTATTATGATCTCAAATTTTGCAAAATATTTGAAATTAATTTACATGGGCTCCTATTGAAAATCTCATAATATACCAGCGACCACGCGATGCTGAACCACTACTTTGTTTTGATGTTGGGCCATCGACTACAACGTTGGTCCAACATCAATCTTATAGTAGGTCAACTTCTTGTGTTCACTGGGCAGCCGCGAATACCCTGCGACGTCGGGAGTAGCGGGCCTTGTGAAGGAAGATGCGAATACCAATCGGCATCCTAACTTGGAACCAGCGGTGCGTATCAAGCGGCTATTGCAACGGCACTTGTTAGGAGATAATATTGATAGAAGTATAATGCAACTTATTATAATTACGTGTAGTTGTGTTTCTCCAGGTAGGCTGCTATGTGTCTAGGCTGATTTAAACACGTGTAGAAGCTGCGATCGTCTTCGGCAATGATGTCCACGTCGTGAAACACGAAGCAATCAAACTCCCCCAAACTGCGTGCCGTCAAATATCCCACGTTCATCAGGGCCGCCTTGTTAAAAATATACTCCGGTCTGTTCTGCTCTACCACAACTATCGTGTACTCCAGCATCTGGCGCTGTGGATATCAAATGTGTAGGCTCTGTTATTTTATTTTATTATTTATACATTTATTTATTGAGACATACAGGGTGGACATTATTAGCAGTCAGGCTATTTTCCTTATGTTCCCTGTAGAGATTTTGTTATATGAAAACAAACATTCAATTATATAATATATAGTACAGATGAACTTCATAATGACGATAAAAACATCGAAGTTAAAACACACGTTTTAGAAATGTTGGCCGCGCCAAAACCAGAGGTAAAAAAACTACACATATATATTTTATTAATATTATGAATAGTAGGTAAAATACACTCTGAAAAGCGTAGCAACGTACAAAATAACTTTTAAAAACATAATTTTCTTCTTTTAAGAATGTGTTTACTATGAGAACAAGTAAAATATAAATATATATTTACATACATACATACATACATACATACATACATACATACATACATACATACATACATACATACATACATACATACATACATACATACATACATACATACATACATACATACATACATACATACATACATACATACATACATACATACATACATACATACATATACATACCATAACGTATTTGTTAGCTTTTTAAAATATAGCCTACATAGGCCTACACTGTTTCACATACATCGACATAATACAATCAACACCCTTAGTTTAAACTGTTCTACACATTTTAAACAGGTGGTTTTGAATTTTATACTTTATTCAGCCTATATTTGAATGTATTGTATGTTGGCGAGTCTCTGATGTGCATATAACTGAGCGATGATTTGAATATTGTTGAATTGGGTTTCGTTAGATTTATTGAGCCTATTATATACTAGGCAATACACTATGATGGTCCGCAACGGAGGAAAAAAGATCAGAAATATAATTTCAAGCCAAGTTGCTCTGTGCCTTATATATGATACAACACGTTAATAGTTCATATCGTTCTCTAATTGTTTGCCATCCCAGGTTCTTGATAATGTTTATGCTCGATTCATCCCGGGTAAGTTTCGGGTTACAATGCGGGCATATTAGCTTATTAATGTCCTCTTATATAAAACCACCACAAGTGTTTAGAGGTTTTGATTGGGTTTCAGCTCTTTTTATCGTGTGTATATTCCAGATAACGTGTACGTTAACAATAACTATTTAACCCTTTCAAGCCTGAATCCCTATTTTTCATCTTCATCCACTACAAGCCGCGAATTGATGTCGCAATTCTCGACTTGTAGTAGATGAAGATGATTTGATGTGGTTTAAAAATTAAAGAAATGGAAATTTTCGTTCTAAAACCCTTTATTGTAGGGACATTAAGTGTGTTTTCAGGGATGTAAGATGATGCTTTAATGCATCGTGACTGAGGGCTTTTTCAGTCACTTGACTTAATCTCGAGATCGCGGTAGTGAGACACAACTTCAAGTGACTGAATATTAAAATTGAATAGATCAGAGCTCTAGTAGTTAAAGACCTAATCATTTTTATAGCCGTTTTCAGCCTCTTTGTATGAGAATAAAGTCCTAATCATGTTTATAGCCGTTTTCAGCCTCTTTGTATGAGAATAAAGACCTAATCATATGTTTATAGCCGTTTTCAGCCTCTTTGTATGAGAATAAAGACCTAATCATATGTTTATAGCCGTTTTCAGCCTCTTTGTATGAGAATAAAGACCTAATCATATGTTTATAGCCGTTTTCAGCCTCTTTGTATGAGAATAAAGACCTAATCATGTTTATAGCCGTTTTCAGCCTCTTTGTATGAGAATAAAGACCTAATCATGTTTATAGCCGTTTTCAGCATCTTTGTATGAGAATAAAGACCTAATCATGTTTATAGCCGTTTTCAGCCTCTTTGTATGAGAATAAAGACCTAAGCATATGTTTATAGCCGTTTTCAGCCTCTTTGTATGAGAATAAAGACCTAATCATGTTTATAGCCGTTTTCAGCCTCTTTGTATGAGAATAAAGACCTAATCATGTTTATAGCCGTTTTCAGCCTCTTTGTATGAGAATAAAGACCTAAGCATATGTTTATAGCCGTTTTCAGCCTCTTTGTATGAGAATAAAGACCTAATCATGTTTATAGCCGTTTTCAGCCTCTTTGTATGAGAATAAAGACCTAATCATGTTTATAGCCGTTTTCAGCATCTTTGTATGAGAATAAAGACCTAAACATGTTTATAGCCGTTTTCAGCCTCTTTGTATGAGAATAAAGACCTAAGCATATGTTTATAGCCGTTTTCAGCCACTTTGTATGAGAATAAAGACCTAATCATGTTTATAGCCGTTTTCAGCCTCT
>OZ024913.1:14408216-14493216 GCA_964017125.1 Flabesymbios commensalis
AACGGCGTTTACAATCCCATGCCCCTAATAAATATGCTATAATAGTATATTTATTATCATAATGGGCATGCAGCTACATCTGTACGTACTGGATACTGTTATGAATAGTGCAATGCATATTCAAACGCCAACTTCAAATAAAATTGCAGAATTATCAATCCTTATGTAAAAATATATCACATAACTCAATCGTATCAACTTGTAAAGTCTATACTTCTGGCAAGATAAAAGCAGCGTAAAGTTTATTGCCCTCAACTTCACAACCTTTAACCCGAAAGGGTTACGTCAGATCCGATCTACAGTGTGGGAGTTTTGATTGAACAGCGCACCCACAGCAGACCCAATAAATCTCAAGAACACTCATTGTAGTTTTCACCTTTAATCCACTTTATATTAAATACATTCTTATGTCTGTCTTCCTGATTCTATCAGCTAGGAGCTGATAACTGATATTTCCTTTAAGATAGTAAACCACTGTCAGCATCAACGCAGAACAGCTTTAACCCTTTAACCGCCGGTGTCGCATATATTCGGGTTTTCATCTTTTATTAGCACATTAATTACCGCCTTTTTAACGTGTTAAAGATAAAATATTATGACGTAAATTAACAATATTTAAAAACAGCCGACCTCCATTTTGTCAAATCAGAATAATTTTCACTCACTTGAAGTTGTGGATCGCGTTAGCGAGACACAAGTTCAAGTGGGGGAAAATTCAAATTGAATAATTTGGCGGTTAAAGGGTTAAACATAGCTTCTTTTAAATAACTTAGATTTTCACGTTTACTCAATTCCGACTAAACTTTACTTAACTTTTGCCCACGTCGCTCTCGTTTTATAAGGCTGTCCTTGTGTTCTGAGTCATGCTGACGTGGTAGCAATAAAACATTAATGATTCTTTTTATGTTTCGGTCGCCGTCTGCTACCATCTACGTGGCATCTACGTACCTCGATTAGCCGATCCTCTCTGGTTTTAATATTCTCATTTCAATAAAATTAATCACCGCTTATAGCTTGTTCTCAAGGTCTTAACATGAAGTCGATAATTTTCTATAGAAAATGTTCGAAAGCTTTTAACATTTTATGCTTCGTTTACTAGTCGCGCCTGCCGTCACCATACTTTTAGGGCCTAGTATGAACAAAGACCATTTACAATTACAATTTACATTTGTAGATGGTCTTTGATATGAATCAGCTCAGGCACCATTGGCTTTCCACGGCGGCATCAAACATCATTGACATATCCACACTAACTAAATAGCTATATCTTTAAATTATACATGTAGTATTTTACAAACTGATTAAGCTATTAGGGTCAGCGTCTAACAATATAGTGGGTCAAACTCAATACAGGAATTGCAGGGCGGGTGCCCTGGTGCAGTGGTTGAAGCTGCCTGTTTGGAAAGTCGGAGATCGCGGGTTTGAACCCCACTCTGGGTTTCAAAGAAAGAAAATGTTTCTTCCCCGCTGACTCGTAAAGATTCAATATCATTGGAAGCATCCGTGATAGAGAGGTAGCGTGCTCGGCCTCTGACTGACAGGGCTCGATTTTCGAATCATGCGTATGAAGGACAAAGTCACCTCATTCACCTCACCATCCTAACTATGTTATCCTGGCCCAATTTAGCCTTTGATTGTGTACACAAAAGTAGCCTGAAATCTTCATTCATTCATTCATTCATTCAATCACTGGCTAGCAGACGTTGAACTAATGATGGTTTAATGTTGGCCCAGTGTCTGCGACGTTGGACCAGCATTAAGCCATCATCGGGTTATGTGTTTCCAGGTTGGCAGGCTGGCGCTCATCTCCATGGCGCGGATCCCGGTGTAACCGCCCAGATTACCCCCCCCCCCCCCACTGAACAATACCCGGGTATGAACTATACCCGGGTATAATCTGAAATATACACTGGGGTATAGTCTGGGAGCTCCTAGACTATACCCCAGGGTATACTCTGGGAGCTCCCAGAGTATACCCCACAAGCCCAGTCTATACCCCATCAGATGCAGGGTGGGGTATAATCTGGGAGAAAGTGGTATACTCTGGGAGATAATATATATGATTACAATCAATTATAAATTTAAACTAATTATAAACTAACTCTCTAGGGGCTAGACTACCACATGTCTCCTATGGTAACATTTGGATGGCTGGAGTATCACGTGCCTCATAGGGGCCTACATCAATATTCTGTGGACTGGATTATCACATGTCTCCTATACAAAACTTCTGATAGCTAGATCATTATATGTCTCTTTTATTAACCATCTGGGTTCTAAACAAAAATGAAATGAATGGGGTTTTAGGCCACCTGCACATATAGGCTAAACTGGGCCAGGAGAACCTCCTGAGGATGGTGATATGAATGAGATGTCACCGCCCTCCAGACACAGGCTTCGACATTCGAGCCCTGGCGGTCTAAGGCCGAGCACGCTACCTCTCGGTCACGGAGGCTCCCCACAATATTGAATCTCTATGAGTGAGGGGGGGGGGAAACATTTTGTTTCTTTGAAACTTGAGGCCAGAGTGGGGTTCTAACACCCGTTTTAACCAGGACCCCCGCCCCATCTGGGGTCTATCGAATCAAGTGTCTCACGTATTAACTATCATTATATTAACCTTCTGGTGGTTAGAGTATCGCATGTCTAAAGTTTTAACCCTCCGGGTGCTAGACTACTAGAGTATCACATATCTCGTCTATTAATCGTCTGGGGCTAGACTGTCAATTGTCTCTGATTTTACCCTTCTGAGTATCACATATCCCATGCATTAGGCTACACATGCATTGTCATCACTTGTCATATGCATTAACCCTCCGGAGGCTAGAGTATCACGTGTCTCGTGTATTACCCCTCTGAGGGCTCGACTATCCTATATTAATCTTCTGATGGTTAGAGTATCACATGTCTCATGTCTTAACCCTCTGGTGACTAGACTATCTTAAGATTTCTATGTTAACCTTCTGATGGCTGGAGTATCACTTGTCTGATGTATTAACATTCTTGTGACTAGATCTTCACATGTCTCATGCATTAACCTTCTGGGGCTATTTATGTCTCCCATCTTTACCCTATGGTGGCTAGAGTAACATATGTCGCATGCATTAACTTATTTGGTGCGAAGCAATTAAATGCCTTAAGTGTACAACTGGGTGCGCACCAAATAATTAATTGGTGCGCACCAATTAATTATTTGAATTATTTGGTGCGCGCCATAACTTAGCTAGAGTAGCTGGACACGTAAGACCTGTGATACTGTAGCCCCCAGGGGGGGATAATAAAGGAGATCTCTAGCCATCGAAAGGTTAATATGTGAGACATATGAAAGACTGGCCCTCAAAAGATTAATCAAGGAGGCATGTGATGCCCTAGCCACCAGAAGGTTAATACATCAGACATATTATACTCTAGCCATGAGAAGGTTAACATAGGGGACATAAGATAGTCTAGTCCTCAGAGGGTTAATACATGAATAATGTCAGATTACGATCAGATATTATATCGATAATTGATAAAACAGCCGGGAGCGGGGCTGTTTTATCTGCTACTTTTTCTAGAGACCCAGCTGAATCAGTCATATCTTCCACCTATTGGGCTTAGACGTGCAGCTTGTTCTCATTTAGACCAATACTTAAGGAGTTTAAGGCTCAGGTAGGGAGGATGATTCAGATAATGAATATTCATTAATTTTCCAACGAAATGCCAACCTAATATTTGCCCGCTGTCTGCGACATTGGCTCAGAATTAATCCAACCCTGTCTGGTCAGATATTGTGGGAGCTTTCTGTGATACTTCCGGTGAACGTCGGTCTAGACTTCGGGAGCTGCAAGCCTTGTGTGGGATGATGAGGTATCATATAACTCAATATAGTCTAAAAAATAGCACCCTATATTGGCATGATACCAACATTACTAACATAGTGTCATATAGTAATATTTTAATACCTAATACACAGATGTAGATGTCATATCTTCACTGTATAGTGCAATATATAGTGCAATACAGTGCGATAACATTCAGATATTAAAATGGCACATCCTGACATTGTAGGGTTCCATCCCATCATTGTGTGGCATAATGTGGCATATTCCACTACTTAACTGACATAATAACATTAAGATGCCAAACCATGTCATTATATAATTATATAGTATAAAATACGCACATTTGAGTAGGCCCTATCATAAACAGAAATTTTATTGTACCGACATTTAATTGCCATATCGTCACTACAATTCCCCATAACATTTAAAGGCCCTATACTATAATATCATATATCGACACTTTATCAGGTCATATCACGAAATGGCAAGGCTCGTCACAATATTATAATATCATAGAGTGACATTATATTGTCGCATGACAAAATTACCCGGACATCTCACAGCATATAGTATGTTTACACCTATATCAGCTAACATTGTTGATATGAGTAAGGCCATTCATCATATACTATTTCGTCATGCGTTGTAATTGTATAACATGGTATTATTAAGTTGAGACAAAATACAAGAATTCAATCTTTGAAACTGCCAGATTTAAATTAACAGAAAGGGACTGTACTGTCCCTCCACCATCAACTGCTGTAGAAGTCAATGTACTTCCAGTGGAAATGTAACACAAAGCAACAGATCTCGAAAACCACCACAAATGATGACCAGAATCAGTCTATTTTGGTCTGTCAGTCTGTGGCGTACACATTTTGCTCTCTCTCTGATATACCATTTTCAGACATGTCCATGTCAGAGGACCATGGTTAGGCAAATGAACAGCATCGAATTATGCAACCCATCAGTGGCTGATACAGAGAGGGCGCCGCCCCTCACTTCAGTGGCACAAAAACGACCAAATTGGGCCTTCATATATGCTCCATAATGCACCCGTACCTCTCTAATGCATATAAAAGGCTGACTGCACCAGCTGTGATGTGTATTATAAATTCTAGTAAAAAAATTGGCGCTCATCCCGTCCGTCAATTCCTGGATCCTCCACTGTCCATCTAAATGAGATGTGAGCTAATGCCCAGAGCTATTATTAGGCCTACTTCTTATCCAAATCCAAATAACTTTACAGCTGAGGTTTATAACGATTCTATCTGACTTTACAATGATTCTGTATGACAAATTGGATAACACGATGCATTCAAACATTGAAGTCATAAAAAACTATAAAATTTTACTACACTCTGTTAAAATTGAATTGCCAACTTACCATATATGTTTTTGTGTGTATGCCACATGTTAGACCACAGTATTTTATTTGCTTGTCAAGCACATAATGTTTTGAAAATGTAGTTGATTTTAAAGCTGATGCAACAGTATAATTATAGTTTATGATATGTATAATTATCCCGGGATAATTATCTGGTCCTTTTTAGATATCTGTCTTGCTTTATTTCGCTAACCTTATGTGCATTCTATCAGGTGTCACCTGTTTTATACCATCGACTGTTGGCGTTTCAATGTTATTATTTGGTATATTACAACACAGTATTGTGCTGCATATTTTATTTGACTATCTGTCACAAAGAATGGATCTATGTTTTAGTTGATCATTGATCAAATCCAAAGACTTGTACAGTGAAAGCAGTACCAGGTTTGGCCGTTTTTAACCGTTTTAGCCGTTTTTTTGTCATCATATAACTTAAAAGACAATTAGTACAGGAGGAATAGACCCATTTTTGGAGTTGAGTTGACACTTAAATTCCTTGAGATAAAAAATATATCAAGGGAAAGGTTTAAGTCTCTAGTTTATGGTGGCGTATATCGTTTTTGCCGTACGTGGTCGATTTTATTTTTAAACGTACGTTTGTGACGTCATGTCACTATGGCAATGAAGTCATTTTATGAACCAAATTGGCCAGATAAACTACGAAACAGGGGTCTCGTTCAAGCCACTTCTCGGTATTAGTATGATGCGGTGGCGATTCTTAATGTTTCAGCACATACTACGCATACCTGGCAATAGTTATATATATTCATTATGTCGTAAATTCACATGTAAAGACCATAAAATTACATAAGTCTTTGATACAAGCGAATACATTGTTTTAGAAAAATAATGCACGCGAAATATTGTAGAGAATTAACAGATAAAGTTGTGTGTTATATCTTTATAATTCTGATTACGGAGACCCTTGTAATATAGCAATGGAAAGTTATTAATCTCTACATTTGCGTGAGCTAGCGGTAGTAACGTCAAAATAATCATATGGTGAATACAGCGCTTTTTTATGACGTCATAGTTTTTCGTATTTAACAACCTTACCTTTGATTTATCCACTATTTATCACTAGGGGGATCTTCACGACGACTCGCTCAGCATACCCCAGTATACACAACACGTTGACCCAATGTTGCCCTTATGTTGGACCAGCGACAAAGACGGTGCGTCGACGTTAATGCAACATCGGCTCAGCGTCTCCTGTTTGCTGGGTCTGTCACCCATGCCCTCTGTTCAGTGTCCCCAATATAACAAAAAAGGCCACATTTGGGTCGAAATATGCTCTAGAATGCATCATGTGAAGTCTTAATTAAATTTAACAATTTCTCGAAGAGCATGCCTCAGACCCCTCTAGACTGTAAATAAAGGAGGCTGACTGAGTCTGATATATGATAGGCGCCTCCTGTCAGTCAAATCTTGGATCCGTCAATTAGTGCAAGATAGTGTAAAACCTACCTTGTGTTTGTTTTAAATTCAATATGGCCTTCATCACGGTAACGTCATTTTTGGAACACCCCATGCACTTCATCAGTTTTACAATTTGAAAATAATTTATTGTGTGTTTATCCAGGATTTGAGGTACGAGAAGGAATAATATCAGTTCTTTCCTTAATACTTATCCAAGATTATCGCCATATTGTTTGAGTGATATGAATAATATGCCGTAACTATCTCGTTCTTGAACCTAAAATGTCTTCTTGGGACTATTTTCAAGCCTATGGAGTATAGATGTTATTATATTGTATTTATCAACATAAATATCAATATATACAAAATGGTCGCCATTGTAGTTAATTCTACCACTGTAGGTGACGCTTTGGATCGTTTTTAACTGATTTTCCACTAGAAATATTGATTGACATTTATGAAATGTACATAATTTTATCTCTAGTAAACCATAATTTATAAACTATAACACGTCTAATTTAAAAAGTAGGCATATTTTGCATTGATTTGAAGCGGGAATTGCGTCGGCAAAGCCTGCCTCAAATAAATAAACACGCAGCGATTAATGCCAACATAATTATGACCGCATATATATATCACTTGACTGAAATGGGTGAAATCATAAACAGATTTAGCTACGTTTTAAATATTTGCACAGAGGAAGTAACAAAAAGATGATATTAATATTGTAACATAATAAAAATTACCTGTACTCGAAAATACATTAAAAATAATAAAATAAAATAGGTCTATTATAGCAGGCGCAATACAAATTTCGTCGATTTGTAATTTAAAACCGCCAAAAAAAACATGTGTCATTCACCTGGAATTACAGCCAATTGGACAAGAGTGCACAAAGGGTTAAAGTATAATTTCAATTATGTATAGATTAGATTGATGCTGTCGATACGCGGGGATCAACCACACGCTCTAACAAAGTTATTCTGTCACGTGTGATGTCTCTGAAACCAAAACCAAAACATGGGTGGTAGGGCTGGAAACCATGTGTTGCTTGTTATGTGGTCACTATTCTAGGTCATTTTTTTCAAATTATCAGTTTTAGTGGATTCGCTCACAAATACCATTAATTTCAGAAACCGTACAGTATTTACAATAGTATTAATGTTCAAGCATTCCCTTAGAACATGATATTAGTATGGTTATACGTTTGAAATAGGCCTTAAAGCGGATGCATTAGCATGGGATGAGGTAAATTAACATATTGTATTTATCCTACCGATTTATTGTGACACAGTAGAGGTCCCTAACCAGAATATTGTTATTTATTAGTAAAAATGATTTATCATGCATGTTATACACTGTTTGCACGATTTTGCGCATAAGCAGGACTCTCAGTAAATAGTTCAGTTTTTAGTCACTATGTGGTGTGTTGCTATTGGGAATTTACGAATTTAAACTGTTGTTAGCACAGCCTGACTCCTCACATTTTAAAGTGATGAGTCACATAATACCATGTCCTAACGATATACCGCCATATTCTGACAATAAAATGCCATATTCTTACATTATACTGCCGCATCCCGACATTGTAATACACATCCTGGTCTTAACATAGTCATAGTGCCATGCACAGTGATATAATAATGACGGTAAACTGTTACTTCTTGACTTTATAGTGCATATTCTGACTAGTGCATATTGTGTCATATCCAGATATTAAAATGACATTTAATGATGCCAAACATGCATATCTTTACATTATAATGCAAAATCATGACATTATAATGTCATATCATTAATACAAATTACTTTACTTAAAAAATTCGTCCCCTGCCCATACACTGCCCCACATTCTGACATAAAAATGCCATTTCTTGACAACAAATGCCACATGATGACGCCATACTGCCATGTCCTTATAATTATTAGAATGCTTTAATTTATTGGCACATTAACATGCCAGATCGTGATATTATAATGCCACATCCTTCTATTATGAGGCCATATTGTGCAATTAAGCTACCATAGCTACTGATATTATAATGCTATATACTGATCTACCACATTATGAAAATATAATGTCATAGCTTGGTAATAAAATGATATAAAAATGGTATGACCTAATGATATAAGGCTATATTATAACATTAAAGTGGTATATCCTGATATCATATTGCCATATCTGACTATATAGTGCCATCTCCTGCAATATTATTGCCCTATCGAGACGTTAAAAGGTCATATAACCTGACATTATAATTCCACATACTTGACTTTATATTATCATAGACACTGTCTATTAGACAGTCAAATGTGATATCGTGACATTAAAATTGCATATATTTACATTCAAATGATGTCCCTTGACCATAAACTGCCATATAATGTCATATGATGAAAATATAATGCCTCATCCTGACATAAAAATGTCATTTCTTGACAAAAAACGCCACAGAGTGATGTTATACTGCCATATCCTGATCTAACAATGCTATATTCTCACAATAATATGCCAAATCGTGATATTATAACATCCTTTTATTATGAGGCCAAATTGTGCATAAAGCTACCATGTACCATGCCACTGATATTATAATGCTATATACTGACATTATAATACCACATTATGACAATAATTATTGTAATGTCATAGCTTGGTATAAAACTGATATAAAATTGTATAATCTAATGATATAAGGCTATATTATGATATAAAGTGGCATAACCTGATAGTATAATGCCATATCCTGACTATATAGTGCAATCTTATGAGATATTATTGCCATAGCGAGCCGTTAAAGGGCCATAACCTGACATTATAATTCCACATATTATTGACTTTATAATATCATATCCTGACAGTCAAATGTGATATCCTAACATTTAAATGTCATATGTTGACATTAAAATGTCATATCCTGACAATAAAATTTCATATCCTGGTATTTCATTGTAATATCATACCATTTTAGTACAATATCTTGACCATAAAAGGACATATCGTGACATGTTAAAGTGACACAAACAAGCCAAAAATCATCCAAAAACCAACATTTTATTTTCGCTTTATATGTCCATAATAATATGTGAACATTTATTAGAATTGTGGAGATCTTTTAAATTTTTGGTTTGCTGTGGCAACATTGCAAGTGTGCCGAAAGCCACAGTTATCACTTATTTTCGTATTTCTTATTTTGGACATGCAAGTCCGAAATTAAATATCGTCCTTATCTTTCGAGTAATACAAAATGTAAAAGACTTACGCAATTCTAGTCTATGGACATGTTGACATATTATGGACATATCAAGAAGCCAAAATATAAATGATGATTTTGTCCTGATTGTGTTGCTTTAAAGTCATAATGTAACGTAGTCCGCGTTTGACGCAAGGTTCGCATGGGTTAGTTTCAGAGCTGGAGAGCCTAGCAAAAGCTTATGTATGCTGGTAGCCAGTGTACGCACTGAGATCAACAATTTCATGAAAAATGCCAGGGTAACCCTGTTCAAATGATACATTCAGTGATAAAGACTGGCGTCTAAATCCCCACGTAAAGGCATTATTCGAATCAGATGTAAATATGTCATTGTAAAATAAAAATCATTGATCAAACAATGACGCCTGAATTCATTGCGCAATCGATCGTTCGCGCACCGGATTTTTGGGGCACAACTTTACGAATGGCAATGATTACAGACTCTGTTTCGCACACAGCATCTGTTATTACTGACTATATGTGAAGTTAAACTGTTATGAAATGACACTTTGCGTGTCAACATTGAATTCCATATGACATTTGCACTCTCAGAAACAATATCGTGGATTTTAATATTATGCTTCAGGCAGTCGAGCGCTGATTTATCCTGATTATATTAGGCCTACCGTAGTATTAAAAATATCAATATGGAACTCACATAACTTAGGTATCCCGCTTGTAACAAGACGCTTTGTTAATGGTATAATGCATTCTGAAACTATGTTTTGGTCACTGACATCGTCTGCAAGTCTTACATTTTGACAAACATCACTTTTCCATATCTCGGGATACTATAGTATATATGCCTACACTAAGTAACTACAAAAGAAAGATTTGAAAACTAGTATCTTGCCGGGTATTTATTGTGAAAATGTGTGGCTCCCTGACATTAATCCCTCAAAAAGGCAACTTGTTTGTGTTTCAGGTGATATTTTTCGATGAAAAACGGTGGCGCACCACCAATATACTGCGCCACTACAAACCGGTCCGTTGAAACAATACATAACAAATCGGCGCAGTTACGTTTTAAAGCCTTGTTAGCAGCTTCCATTCTTTTTGCTGTTCGCTTCTAGTCACCCCATCGTTCCTATTCATCCTATTCTATTTTATTATGAAGATTCCATATTTTTGTGGGAAATATTCAGTTGTTTGTTTTAAATATACTTGTTTGTTTCTGTTCACCCCATGTTTGGGTTATGCCCATAAGGGACTGCGGTAGACATAATGTTAATGTTCCTACCCCGTTTTGGGGATGACTCGGAACATCGCAGTCGTTTTTTCTAAAATACCACCATAAGACACCCCATGTGTACGGGCATAAATCTCCTGTTAAATATTTCGAGGAAAATAGTTAAAACTCTTCTTTGTTCAAATTCCCCACAAAGACATACCCCTGGAACATGAGTTTATTTAACAAGAATCGTAATGTAATATTTCAAGTAGACCCTCATAAGCAACCATTAAAAGCGGCTTCATAAAACTTGGCACATAGCTGTATAACCCTCATAGCGTTAATGTGGCATAGATGTGAGATGACACCAAGGTCATTTAAATGTCATTTCAAGTCAAATAAACTTATTTTTTAATGCATTGAGAGCATGGCCGGCTAAATCCTCATTTTATCTGAATTATTCTTAAAACAAACATTCCTAAGACAATTACATATTTGACATTAAAACTGCGTGTGACAAAGTGATCTAAAAGTGTAAGATGGCGGCCATCTTGACGATTTTCCACCAAACTGATTTCTGGTATTTTCGTTTTGGGGTTGCCAAGAGATAGCAGGGGCGGATCCAGGATTTGAAAAAGGAGGGCGCGTAGTGGCTTCGGAGGCTGGGTCCCAAGACTTTTTTGACCAATTTAGGGGACTTTTTGAATAATTTGGGGCAAAAAGGGGTGGGCTTGCGCCCCCTGCGCCCCCCCCCCCTCTGGATCCGCGCCTGGATAGGCCTATGTTTTCGAAAAAAAAATAGCTTGGATTAACCCAACTCAATCCCCCAAAGTGGCTCTATACTCACCTGTTGTGGGACATAATGACTGATCGTACATTTCTATAGTGTAGTATAGTTTTTTTAGTGTAAAATTAGCTTTCAAAAGAAATCATCGGCTGAATAAAATATGGTATAATTATGAGGGTAAGATATTACATAGGCATACATGAGGGACGCCCACTGCCAGGATTGGTTTTTAGAACATATATAGTCCATCTATTTGCCTAGCATTATCAACAATATATAAATAAACTGATAATTAAGCATATGAGCGGTGCAAATATTTTGATATATCTATCGTGTTCATTACATGTACATGTAGGCTTAGCTTGTGTAAATGTTATCTGCAAACTTTAATTCTCCGAGTACGTTGAAATCACGCGACGGATAAAATATTATTTATGGGCTTACATCCAGGAATAATCTGTTGTTTCAGAATAATTAATTATTTCTACATCAAAATGTACAAATTATTATACAAAGGATATAATTTATATACAGTATATATAGTAGAACAGTAGGCTTTCACTAAGACAGAATAGTCGCTGGCGTTGATTTTGGTAGGGAAATGGCATATTGACGACACCACGGAAACATATAAACTTGCTACATAGGCCTACTACTGCTATTTGGAAATCCTAATAAATATGTTGAATCGGTACCGCACAAAATCCTAAAGATAAATCGTATTATTTAACACTGTGAGCACCAAACACACCTATGATATTTTCTATTAGCTTATCAGCCCTTAAAGCGCTGAAAAATTTTAATATATGATATTACTACCAACATTTTTTTTCAATTTGAAATCATTATAAATGTCTTAGGTAGCTGTTTCCGCTTAATTTGAATACATATATGTTATGGGTCTACGGCAATTATATATTTTACTCTTACTGCGCAGGGATCGTCTTTAGAGGTCAGAGTATGACGTCTAGAGACGTCAGATTCAGATTCTGACGCCTAATATAAAGTTAATCAGCAATTAACTCACATATGAAACAAGTAGGCCCTATAATACTTTAAATTGAAATGATAAAATATTTATATTGCTATTATTATTTACAAAAAAGTACAATAATACACTTACGTAGCTGGTCTGGAACACACGGACACGGAGGAAGATGTGTGTTGCGAGGCTTATATGCTGCACAGCAATATGCTGTGTAAGAGTCCAGATAGCTTTCAACAGACATGCCACTTTTCAGTTTGATAACGACATCCCGTGGATCCGCGTATGTTGAGTTGGTCGGACACGACGGACCCAGCGGATTTGTCGACATCTTCGAAAACCATCTGATGTTGTTAATTCTGTCAACATATCCTGGGACGCTGTGGATGCTCCTTAATGTTATTTCGCTCGAGTTGATTACAGAACTAATTGTGGTGACACTGCCGAGAGAAGACAAGCTGGAATTGGCGACGAGATTCGCGTCCCTCCTGACGCGCGTAGTGCTGTACGTCAGCGCGACGAATAGCGTGACGACCAGCATGTACGAAATGACGAGCGTGAACCCAAGTCGCCAGGATGAGAACGTGCGACAGCATCTGCCTGTGACGTCCGGCTGCGACATGGTGAACGAGCGACGCGCGTGTCCATCAAGTCCACCTGCTGTTGACGTCGCTCCGAAGACAATGCTGGCGCATCACAGCAAACTCCATTGATCTCGTTCACAAACTGTAAAACAAGCATAGACACCAAGTTAACCCTTATCATGCTGATCACAACTATTGTCGCTTTTATTCTATTTTATTAGTCGACCAAATCACTGTTATCGGGAATGAAGTTTGTTTCTAAACATCAAGATTTGCAAATATTTGTGCTCAAATGAGAAAAATACGAGTCATTTTCAGCCACTTGGAGTTGTGGGTCGCGGTAGAGAGACACAATTTCAAGTGGCTGAAAATTTAAATAAATTAACTTTGCAGGATAAGGGTTAATTTGTCATTATTAGTCTTTAGGGGCCGTCGTAAAAAGTTCACTATATCCGAAGATACGAGCACCGTTTGTATTGAATTTGACCACCCACCTACCACCCCATGCGAAATCACCAAAATAATAACAGTTTAATGTATTTTCTATGAGATTGGTTATATTAGCTTGTGAGTAGATTTGGCATATACTGTCGTGCAAAGCCGAAAGGCAGTATCCGCTTATTTTACAAGATAGCAGATACTGCATTTTGGCTTTGCAGTGCAGTATGCACGATAGATATAGATACACATTATGGAGTATTCTCAATAGATTCGTCGAAAATAGGGTATTTGTTTGAAATAGACAAACATGATATTTCTCTATACATACTTGAGAATATTTGCATACTTTTGAATTCTTAACAAAACAAAGAAGCTGGAAGAGCTTTTAAATCTAAATATGATCGTTATCTATGACAAATTTTATTGTTTTTGGAAACATTATTTTATGCAAATAAGGGGCATTTCAAAAAATACTAAGAACAATTGTTTATTACCGAGCACCAATCAGTTTTTCATATGCAGTTTATGGCCTTAACCATGTTAACTGTAGAAGAATACGTGTTTTTTTGTATAGAA
Organism: Flabesymbios commensalis; assembly: GCA_964017125.1. NCBI lineage: Eukaryota > Metazoa > Annelida > Polychaeta > Terebellida > Flabelligeridae > Flabesymbios > Flabesymbios commensalis. Next base: position 14,422,645 of record OZ024913.1, read on the forward strand.
AACAGACATTAGCAAATAAATTATAATAATTTAGGACTTTTTTTAATATATTAAGCAATGGTAGTCGTAACATTTCCAGTCCTATTGACTACTACTCCTAAATCATGTCATATTTTTTAACACTATGCCACAATCGCTTAAAAAGTAAGCTAAAAAGCCTAGCGATGTGATGCAAATAAAGAAATAATACTTGGAAAAAAGCAAAAACCCAATAAAAAAGGTTTAATTATTACTTCCACTTTTATTTTACAATGTCTAAAATAGCAGAATCAATGTTGGATGTCGTTTGGAATTATAGTTATTATGGTTATATATATTACTAGAAAGCAAGGACACGAACAAATTCGTGTCCACATGGTAGTAACATTTGGTCGTAACATGCTCAAGACACTAATGGTCGCACACAAGACACCAAGAAAATCAACCACTGCGGTCGCACAAGGCATTATTGAGAGGACATGTACACTAAAAAACAGTTGTGCGACTACCCATTTATCCTCCATTTTTCTGCTTCTAAATTCAATTGTATGACTAATTACGACCGGCCTACGGCCGGTATCCTATTTAGTTTATTTTGCCTGAGTTTGTGTCCTACTCAGGGTGCTGTGTGTGAGAAACGGTTCACATTTCTGTACACCAGTCCTTATGAACATGTGCAATATAACGTTTCAGGTCCTTCGGTTAATGACTACTTTTATCTTTAACAAGTGTTTAGAAATAAAAATAGTCACGATTATAGTTGTAGTTAAGAGCCTGATGGGTTTTGCTTGGAATAATGTTCACCCAGTGTCGCAGACGGTGGCCCAGCATTGCATCAGCATTGGGCCAATGTATCGTGTTATCTGGTGTTTTTGGCGCCGGGATGTTAAGTGGTCACCAGCATAATGCAGCAATCAGAAAACACGGTACAATCACCCAGTGCTGGTTCAATGACGGGCAAGCGTCAAAGGCTGTGGGTCAAAAAACTGAAACAGCATTGGTTGAATGTCACGTGTTTGCGCAAAGCATACAACAGACCCGGTGATAGATTAGTGTTGGGCCAGCATCGTAGACGATTGACCGGCATTGAACCAGCAATGGGCTGCAATGCTGGCCCGACATTGAACTGGTATTGGGTGGGTAGGCCTACATTGTGTGTACCAGGTACATCGTATAGTCTAGTACACTGACCTATCAGTGGATGTCACAGTACGTTCAGCATGTTCAGGAGTGAAAAAGACACGCGGAAAAACATGGATGTTGGCCAGCACCGGCGATGGTGGTGGAAGGAATAGGCCTACGCGTTGAAGATATAATTGTCTCCTTGGTTCTTTCAATAGGCCAATTGTTTTGTCTAAAGCACCCAGACAGACTAAACCGGGCCTCGGAGTTCGGGAACTCCTCTTCTAGTTATTTATTGTAATTGGTGCTGATTTAGAATATACATTGTTTTGTTAAAGTTCATGGTGAATGATGCTGTATTGGAGTATCTTTATATAAAAAAAATTACAGACAGAATTAAAAAATAAGGTCAGTGTGACTATCAAATAAAACTAATTCCTGAATGGAATGTATTCAAATTTATATTCATGTTTATCTATTTTTCATGTGTGAAACAATTTCTCCAGCTCCCAATATTAAGATAGACACTACTAGGCCTCTATATCTTCAGATGTAATATTGAACACATACACTTCACATGAAAATATAGCTTTAATTAGTGTCAGTACTACATTAATAGCTTCCACTTGCTTCATGTACGTACAGTTTTATAACCTGGTGGTTTTTGATGAGCCAATACCATCCCGATAATTTAAAGTAATTTAGGTCCTTTAGATTATTGTTTATTGTGGGTTCTCACTCAGTACCAGTTATAGCACGGTGTTTAACACATGACAAGTGTCTTGGTGACTGTGACATTGGTAACGAGTTTATACTATATAATTAGTTATCATGAGTTATTGTCCCTAAACTGCAATTATCAATTATGTATGTAATATTTCGGTAATTATATTTATAAAGTATATTACCAGTTTACTGTCATCATAGAAATGTGTTTGAGCTATTATCGAATGAATTAGTATTTAAAATTAATTTAGTTTTATGAACTGGTGAATCAATAAAAGATATTGGTAATGTATGAAATTTGTTGATTATTTATTGTGGAGTACAGCTATTTAAATGAAAGTGTACAACTAAACCAACAGCTGCGGCCATTTAACTGAACATTAACTATTATCATATATCTGTCATTCTGGCGACAGATGGTGTGTACAACACACCCATATCAGCCAACTAATTGTTAATTATTGTCAGCACGACATTAATAACATTAATAATTTTTTCTTGTCAGACCATGCCGACGATGTGACGTTATTATTATTATGTGACCTGATATTATAATAAAGTGGTGCCATAAAGCTGTCAACATCCAACTGAACAGTCATTCTGTTTTACTTTATCATTATCAGTGTAGGGTCATATGTAATTCCGTGGGAATATCATCTTAATTCTTGTCACCTACATTTTTCTTGTTCAGAATTTTATGCTGATTTCCAAAAGATAGGGTGGCATTTTCTTAGGTCACCTCAAGGTCATTTTTCGACCCCTAGAGATCATGACCCCTAGATCTCTTTTTTCTTGATTTTTTTCAATCACATATTTTAAATACTAGTCGTTTAACACATCAATATGACCGAAATTGTTTAGGAAATATTATCAAATTAAAACAAAAATGAAATACCATTTAGAGATACCTCAAAAGCCATTTTTGCCCACTAAAGGTCATTTTTTCAAATATACCTACTAGTCCATGGGCTAGAATCGGGCAACATGCACCCCCCCCCCCATTACTTACTCACGCCATTTTTTTAAGCATTGATATGTCAAAAAAACATGAAATAAGATGTTACCAGTGCAAAAATAGTGACAAACTTTATATTTTGTCCGCTTTTATAGGCGTATCCCAAACCTGTCTGGAATCAGGGTTACGTAAGCGTCTGTCGTTGATTTTCTGATTAACTTATCTGCACATGCGATATACCATATAACAGATGAATAAATTCTCGTTCTATTAAGCAGTGTTAATACACCACTCATTGCAGTAGAGTAAATAGTCGTATCTGCACTACGCTCAAACATGTTTTTGTTATAAAATAATCAGAATGACCAGCAAAACAAACTAGTCAACATGGTCATTAAAAAGAACATAGTAAATTATAGTTATTTGACATATCCATATCTGGCCTATGTTTTCTGAACCCAGATATGTGTATGCTTAAACATGTGTGTTATTTTTATTTATAAATGTCAAACATATGAAAGAATATTGCAGCCTATCAGGAAAATAAGTTAGCCTGGGTTGAAATCTGAAACATGGAACTTTGCTCGGTATTTTTGTGTATGCTTTTGTATTCACTTGTTTTTACATAATTTGCGTGTGCTGAATGCGAATCGGTTGGATAACGTTCTATATTTAGAGACCTTCATCTTCAAATTAGCAAAACACAAAATTGCCACCAAAATGTTAAGAAAACCCCATATTTTCTATAGTTTGTGGCACATAAACGCACAATTTATGGTTACTGCAAGATCTTTAATTGATAAATTTTGTTGTGTCATTGGAAAAAAGTTACCTTTATTTGAGCTTTATAACCAATACAGCCGCCGTTTTTGATGTATTTACTGCTATTATGAATATACTGCTGAACATATTGATGATAATGTGACGTATTTGTGGTAACGCAAAGGAGATAGACTAATTGTTACTGACGAGTGAATTAGAAAAAAAATCCAAAATGGCAGCGAAATTTACCTTCATATGAACAAGAAACAAAATAGCTATCAACATGTAAATTAAACCTCTTTTTTTATCTGTGGCTCGCAATTGCTCAATTTATTGATTTTGTGTGACTTAGGTGCCAAAACAAGCATTTCTGGTGTTTATTGTTCATTGTCTGACCTATAGTTTATCGTAAAATCCAAGATGGACGTCATTTTGTGTATCCACTATTGAAATAATTATGTCATTTCAAATACTATGAACATCAAAGCATGTTAAAATATACTGTACTTAAACACAGTTTCGAATGCCTTGCAACCTAATTTGCCGTATAACGTAGTCTATTTTTTAGATTTCCAGTAAACAAATGTTGTTTATCATATCATAGATTACGTGCAGAAAAACGCTTTTTTTGTGTGTTGGCGGTAACCATTTTGAATTTTAAGGTCAAATAAAGGACATTCTGATCGAAAAACATGAGACATAAATTTATCAACTCAAAATCATGCAGAAACCAGAACTCGTACAATAATGTGTAACAAAAATATAGAAAGGATGTGGTTTTGGTGGCCATTTTTTGCTTTGCTTATTTATAGGTGAAGGACCCCAAATATAGAATTTTATCCGACAGATTCGAATTCAGCACACACAAATTACGTAAAAACAAGCGGGAGAAAAATATAGACTTAAATCCAGAGCAAAGCTCAATATTTCATATTTCAACCCAAGATAAATACACACATTTTCAAAAAAGTATGCGATATGCTTTCATTTAAAAATATAGATGCAATGTACAAATCTAAATACGACTCAATTTTAAGGATATACACATCTGGGTTTATAAAACATAGGTCAAATATATTATATGGCCAATAATTATGTTTAATAAGTCGTTTCCATTCACCATGTTTACTAGCTTGTTTTGTTGTCGATTATTTGTATTAAAAAATGTTTAAACGTATGTGTAGAGATAACTGTTTAATCAACTGCATCATACAACACATCAGCAGAATGGAAATTTAGTTATCTTTATACGGTATATCGCATGTGTAGATTGATAAACTAGAACTTCAACGACGAACGTTTGCGTAACCCTACCCCCTAATTTTAGACAATTTTGGGTACCCACACATAAGCGCTCAAAATAAATAATCCGTCCCTTTTTATTGGTAACATCTCATTGCATGTTTTGAACATATCAAAGCTTAAAAAAAGTGTGTGTGGGTGAGTAGTAGGGGAGGGGGGGGGGTGCACTGTGACCAATTCTGGCCTATGGACTATTTGTGTGTTTAGAGTTATGAAATGAAATGAAATAAATCGGGCTTTGTGCATATATAGGCTAAACAGGGCCAGGAGAACCTCCTGAGGCTGTTGATATGATTGAGATGACACTGTCCTCCAGACACAGGATTCGAAATTCGAGCCCTGGCGGTCTGAGGCCGAGCGTTTAGGGTTATGACCTTAAAAAGACCGAAAATAACCTTTAAAGCTTCAGAATATTTGTTAATTATGAATTTTGACTATTTCTTTTGATTTGCTATATCACACGACTATATTACCTTGAAATACAAACGTTTATAAGAATCCCCGTGTGTTTTAGGGTCATGACCTTTAAGATGCATTAAAGCATCATTTTACGTCCCTGAAAACATAGTTAATTTGCTACGAAAATTTCATCCATGAAAACCACATTAAGTCGGTCTCGGCGGTTTGAAAGAAAGAAAATGTTTCTTCCCCATCCACGTGTGAAAGTCAGTATTCTGGGGAGCCTCCGTGACCGAGAGGTAGCGTGCTCGGCCTCAGACCGCCAGGGCTCGAATTTGGAATCCTGTGTCTGGAGGACAGTGTCATCTCAATCATCTCACCATCCTCAGGAGGTTCTCCTGGCCCAGTTTAGCCTATATGTGCACAAAGGTGGCCTAAAGCCCGATTAATTTCATTTCATTTCATTAAGTCATTTTCATCCACTACAAGTCGAGAATTGCCAGAACAATTCGCGGCTTGTAGTGGATGAAGATTATAATGGTAAATTCGGGCTTGAAAGGGTTAAGTACCACCTTTTAAGCATGTTAAATATAAAATATGTAATCAATCAGCAAGATTTGAAGGAAGCTGGCCTCCATTTTGTCAAATCTGAATAATTTTCAGTCACTTGAAGTGAGACACAATTTCAAGTGCGTGAACATTCAAATTGAATAATTTGGCGGTTGAAGGGTACATGATTAAGAAAGTCTGAATAACAATATTATTTCGCTATGGACCTCAATTCCCGTCTGAGAGATCAGCCAGATAAGAGGTGTAAATATAATTATTATGAAAGAGTAACACTCACGATGCATCAAGCATCATTCTGCATCTTTGAACACTTAATTTCCAAAAATCCAAGGGTGTTTAGAGCTAACATTTTCATGGGATTGATGTGTGTTAATAATAGCGATATTTTTTTTTTATCTGTCGCCAGCATTAGGCTTGTGGTGGATGAAGATGACAACGGTAAATTCAGGCTTGATAGGATTAAAGCGACACAATCAGGCTAATAATCATCTAAAAATTAAAATATATGGGAAAGACACACATGTGTTTATATACCAGAATGAGCCGTCAATAGAGCAGTATTGTGATGATTTGTCATAGGTCACTTAGAGAGAGTATAAAGACAGCGTAACCCTGCGACCAAAGCTGTTATCAGTAGAGCAGCCAGTTTTACCTTTTTCTATTCATTGTACCTCATCTGTCATCATGATATATATCATGTATATTGTAATACCAGCACTGTGACTCGAGTGTTACAGTAGTTCTTGATACTAACCCAATCACTGACGGTAATTGCACGTCATGTAGGCCTACACTCATTGGTGCATTAAACTGCTTATCAATATGCGTTATTCCTGGTTTTGATGAGGAGTGCGGCATCACGGTGAATGCAGTCAGCTCACTATGACCAAAGATCATTTCGCGCACATGGGTGTTCCCATCTTTATCTCAATCGCAGACGAGAGTGGATCATTTCACATAATTATATGCATGATCTCTGTTATCGCTGCTGCAGCTATCGCCATGTAAACAACCTCCCCTTATTGCCAACGGAATAATACTATAAAATACGACACATACTGTATGTAGGCCTTGTAGCTATCATCTAAGCGAATAGTTTGGCAGAGTTGAGAGAATGTTTACGACCACTACCTCAGGCTGCTCAATCATATTCACATTACCATGCATTAAGCACATGAACCATTTTTGTGATCAGAGAATACACATGTTTTAATTAGCACACAGATATTACATGTGTTTAGCTAAAATCCAATGTTAGTATATGCCCATTATGTATTTTCGTGCAAAATGTTAGTTAAAAATGTTTTTTTTTCTTTATTCCCATTTGGAACATAGTAGTGATGAGAAAAAAGTATTGCATTTCTTCTAACTCTATCTAACTCTATCTAACTTAAATCTATGGAAATTGACTAAATCCAAAATGAACGCCATGTTTCCAAGGTATTATCTATTTCACCATAACTTTTGAAATAATGAACACAAAAACATGTAGGCCCTATAATATATCGCTTTGTATAGTTTGTATATTTATAAATATATAGTTTGTATATATGAATATATATCGAAAAAGAAGATAATTAAAAACAAAGTATGTTTAAAGTGTTTCTGAAAGTGGTTTTCCGCCTCAACCCTTAAAAAAGGCTTCGATTCTGTACGTACTTTGGACTCACGTCTCACACATGGGTTGCCATCACATATTATAAATACATCTTCAAATCTATCTTGGTTTTTTTGTTAGTGTAATATTGAGGTATCATTGAATTAAATGTACCGATAACAGTTTCCATAAAGTTATTGTCATAACGTATATCACATAATTATATTATAAAATATAATTTTGAGGATAATGACTTTACAAAATCATGATCTTTACAAACTAACGATTTTCTTTCATTTCAGATTAATTTCCTTTCATTTCCGGTTACCTCATTTAATTCTCAATCAAATTGTATAATGTACCGTACATTTATTTATTATGAATCATATTCTGCAATAAACTAATATGATTTATCGTAGTAGGACAATTACTTTAACGCCTAGTAACTCAAGGCCAGACCCATACACGGTTAAGGTCATCTTAACTTCAAACACACTAAAATGTTGAGTAATTTTTTCAGACATACGTGCCACAAGGATACATTAGGTCTGCTCCTAACATACACTTCAGGAATTTCACAAGCAAGATCCAGATGGTACTGCCGCCTTTTGCCATCACCATATCACCAATGTTAGTTTAAACTTCAACCGAATTGGAAGAGAAATGTAAGCATAGCTACAAAAAGAAATTGAAAGCTACAAATGAATAAACTATATTTTGCGGAGGTAAGTTTACACTTGTATGACAACTAAATGCCTGAATTGCGTGATAATTGTTTGACGTAAGTCTACGATCAGCTATTATCGGACTCTGCAATGGTCTTGATATGATATATAATTGTTATTGTAAAGGCCAACCTTCACTCGTGTCACCAGTGTCTCTCTCGCCACTTCAGACTACTTCTACTTCTAAGTTATCAGTGACTGTGACACTAACTGATAACTCAGTGAAAGGCGTGTGTAAAAAAACAGTATGGTATAACATTGTTCTTGACCTTTTGCAAATAATCTATATATAGCATCGAGTTTATAATACATATATGTAAGCATCTGTTGACCTGTTTAAATATCTTAATATGAAAAATAGTTCAGTTATTCTTCCACTCTTCAAATAACCTAAATCAAATAATATACATTTACACCAAATAGATCCATTTCATCGCAAAATCCAGAAAGTAATGCTTCAGTGGCGGATCCAGGAATGGACAGACGGGGGGGGGGGGACGCCGATTATACACACCAGAGCTGGCACTTAAATGCTCTAGAGGGGTCCGGGGGCATGTAGAACTAAAATAGAACTTGTGCTAGGTGCTTACCTATTTCATACAGGAATTAGTTGTTTGGGAAGAAATAGGTACATGTAGGCTGATGGCCAGCCCTCACTAAGCTCACATCTACTAGTATATTTCAATGATTCATCGGTGCTGGCCTGCGGGGGTAGCCGTAAGCATTGATATCTTTGCTTGAATTTGCAATTAACTCTTCCTATACCAATTTCGCATTTATGCGAATTCCATATGTGTACATGCATTAATTGTAATGGAGATATTTCATTAAATGCATGGTTGAACATCGCCAACCAGAATGGTCATCTGTCAGTAGACCATTCAGAATGTTTTCTGTCGGCCCAGTTAATTGCCCATCTCAAGGAAACTGGGTCAGCGTCGGAAATGTCTTATGTCGACCAGAAGCTAAAATTATTATTAGAGTCGGAATTGTCTCCTGTCGATCTCATAAATATAATTTATATTCGAGTCGGAACTGTCTGCTGTCGGTCGTAGAAATGTCCATTTGAATCGGAAGTTATATTTAGTGTCGGAATTGTCTGTTGTCGGCCATATATACATATATATACTATATATTATGTCATTTTACATTGTCTCAGTCTAATTGAAATGAACAGGTAGACTTCTACGTATGGGTTCGGGCTTTTGTTTCACGTCAAAACCTAATACAATTAATTGATTCAATGGAAAGAATTTTACGGAAATATACCTGAACAAATTCCACATAGGAGTCATTAAGGAGATCAATTATTACGCTCATCAAAAACAAACTTACTAAATCACATGCAAGCTGTGAATGTTTCACTTCAATATCAAAGTTGGCCAGCACCGGCGATGGTAGTGGAAGTAATACATGTCGAAGACATTTAGGATTCTGGCCCATGAGTTTTTTTACTTTAAAACTAATCATCTCATTCGTCCTGTACACTATATATATATATGTAGTGCCTATATGGTAAAACTGATAAACCCCAAGTCGGGTTCAGTGCTGGAATGTTGGAAATTATGTATTTATGAAAAATGAAATGGATAAGCACATATCAGTATTTAATAAACGAAACGATTATAGTCAAGCACCCTATCAGTAGACGGGATGGCACAGCGTTTTCAGACAGGGGTAAATTATATTTACCGGGCGGGCAAAGCACCAAATTTAGCACAATGCTCCTGAAGGACATAATAAAAAGATTCATCCGTTGAGCTAGCGTAAATACCGCACTACTCTTGCACAATCTCCCTAAATTCAAATTTAAATGACATTTTAATTTCAATACTATCACATTTTATCAAATATGAAAAGTGATGATTTATGTCGCAAAATCCAACATGGCCGCCACTCAACCTATTGAATAACCAGAATAATCAATAAAATTACGTTCTTTTGGAAAATAAACAGTAAGTGACAATTAGATAAAATTTAAATAAAATTTAAATTTCAATACCATTACTTATTAAAATATTAAATATAAAAAATGATTTTTATGCCGCAAAATCCAGGCATGACGGCTTGATGGCCACTTGAAATAACAAGAATAGTTTATAGATTAAACTCTTTGTGGGAAATAAACAGTTATTCAAGAGTAGGCCCTATCACGTATTAAAATGATAAAAAAATAAGCTTGTAAGCTATGTAATTCTATGCATATACCCCACCAGATATTTATTCTAGTAATATCATCAAGCTTTCTATCAGAGTGACATTTACAAATTTCATGAATTATTCCAGGGATTTGTATCTGTTGTATATTCAAGGAACAAATCTTGATTGACAGGGTAATATTACAAATTTGCTCAACCGGTACATCACTGCCAAATTCCGTATATATCCGCTTTGTTTTTCTTCCATTGATATCTATTACATATACAACCACTGAAGCTTTCATCTAGCTTGATTAAGATGCAGCCCCCGGAACTATCACTGTTGCTAATGTGTTTAGTATAACCCATCTCTATCAGGTTATGCATAATTTTGCTAGAAGCTGGGACGGAAAATCATGCCTCATTTGTTCAACTTGCATAATTTATATGATCCAAGGGGTGGAAAAATATTGGTTCTACCATCATTTATACTTTCAATGCAAGATTGTATTTGTGGAATACCCAAAGTGATTGTAATCCATGCGTGGCATTGCTTTATCAATGCTTTCCTCTACTGCTCGTCTTCACTTCAACGCCATGAACAGTACTATAATTATCAGGTAAAATACGTTTGGTGGCATTTTGGTCCAGAGCAAATCTTGTTTCACTAGGTAATATGTGTACTTGGGGACTTGATATGGCTTATTGTTGTGCTATAAAACTAAAGACTTGGGATAGTTGAGCTTGAATTGCCATTCACAGTGAACATGGTGAATATACCTAAGAAATACTGATGCTACAACACCATATTGTTTAAAAGTCACAGAAGTAGGCATATAATTCTAGAAGTCTATTAATAAAGCAACACCAATGCCAGAATCGTGAAATTGTCGAATAAGTTTAATGAACATTCAGTCGTTCTTATGTGGAGATTGAACAAAATATGATAGATACTATCTAAGGAAGAGAACCAGAAAACACATCCTTGCAAATTATTTCTGTTTTTGCTTGAGGGAGTTTATCTTCAGGTTTCATGAAATATATCAGGCCTTCTAGACAATGTACCAACTTTCCATTTTCCCATTGATAATTTATACAATTACTCTGTGATCTGACATAGTTTCCTCTGATTCAACTTCATATTATTGCTGATTGTTTCAAAGAACTTTGATTTCTTAAATATTTGGATGAATGCCTCGTGCTTAAACTCCATTATGATACAGAGCATATTTTGCTGTACAGGAGGGTGTGGAATCTACAGTCTGGGAACGGATTTTATATCATGGTCGTTTGTAACCAACGCAAACTGAAAGAGCAGTCGCTCCAGAAAGAGTTCTAAAAAGAGTGCCGATCCCCATGAGACACAAGACGCTGAGCCAATGTTGTTTTATTGTTGGGCCTTTGTCGTAGACGATGGGCCAACAGTTAAGCAGCATTGGCTCAACATTTCGTGTTTACTGAGGAGTGCGGACAGGCCCCGTTTTATCAACATGAAAAGATACGAGCTCTCGTTAATTCTCGTGACCTTGGTCTGCCACTTACGAGAACATAGAACCTCGTTGATTTTCCTCGTATGTCTCCCTCTTTAACATGTATAGGGAGGATACGAGCATTCTGACCCACTCGTTGAATCTTAACGATCCAAATATGCAAATGAGCTATTTATACGAGCTCGTATCTCTTCAGCTTTATAAAACGGGGCCCAGCTGGCACAGGACGATGAATCGATGTTGGTTTAACGTTGGTCCAACGTCGCAGACGGTGGACCAACGTTAAACCAACATTGACCCAACGTCTTGTGTCAGCTGGGTGGCTGCTATTTTGAATCAGAGTCGAAAATGGCATATCAACGATTTTATGCTTGCAAACCCACATAAATCAATATGGAACCAGAAGACTACTATCATTGTGATGTCAAACTGGTATAGGAAGGTGTTTTTTAGATCATTTTTATTGTATTCTTTGTCGTCTTCAATACTGTTTCGTACATGGTATATGCAACATTGAACCAACGTTTATAAGAATCAGCATCTGTTCAGACATGGGTGTTTGAAAAAGAATTACGTATTTTTTTTGCGATTGCTGGCTGGTATTTTCTCATCGAATGTTTTAAATATGTTTAAAAATCAATGAATGTTTTTGTCGTGGAGTTTTACCATTGTCCAATGTTGAAGTCAACTGACTAACCTCTTAACTAAAAACGGTTTTACCCTACTCCCTCAAGATATTTTGACTTGAAGAATCGGGGCTGCCAACATATTTTTATTTAAAGCACATTATATACAGTGTAGGCCTACAAATGGTGTAATCATGTTCTGCTGTACTATTTTATTGAAATAAATCCTTTGATTCACCAGGCGGCGCGGCGGTTTGTTTTGCACTAATTTACCAGGTGGCTCTGTGGGTGGTAGACACTGATGGGCATGTGGTGCAGCGATAGAAAGAAATAATAATACAGGCGTTTGAACACTTGCACTGCTTTTATATAAAGGCTACTATTTTTTTGTCTTTGCTTTTTCATCGCCTGCATTAACTTTTTCAAAAATTGGTCGATTTTTTATTTCATTTCGTCGCCCTCATTCACTTTTTCCGAAAATAAGTTAATAAGTTAATAAGTTAATTTTACCGCGAGCCCTCATTAGATTTTCGATCTTTTCCCATCTAAAACAGAGAATAAAAACAAAGTGGCCTAACGTTACGGTTTTCAATCCAGATTCAAGCGTCATAAAACGTCACAGAAAATGATAGAATTTTTTGTGATAGATGTTTCTCTGTTCATCGAATTATTATATTTAGGAGATGTCCATCTTTCATATAATACATTTTTCGTAGTTTAAAGCTGGACATTACGTCAGCAACTCCAGCTGTTAATGAACGATAAATATAAACAAACAATAATCAACTGTACAAGTGTTCACAGATTAAGCGAGTGACGTATCCAGAAGGGGACAATTCAGTTTGCCCAATTGGAAGATACAATTGGGCAATACAAATGGGCAATCGATCAGGACCCCATCGTATCCCAGCGGTCCAGGTAATTAATTTTTCAAATGAGAGGTTGGGGGGGGGGGGGGGTCAGAAGCCCTCATTTAAAAAAATAATTATACACAAATCTTTTGTTATTTTGCACTGACAATTTTCTCTGGTAGGGCCTCAAACTACGATGGGCGGGGGCCCTAGGGTAGTGGTTAGCACCGCTGCCTTTCACGCCAGAGTCCGGGGTTCGGTTCCCGGTCTCGGCGGTTTGAAAGAAACAAAATTGTTTCTTCCCCATTCACGTGTGAAAGTTAGTATTGTGGGGAGCCTCCGTGACCGAGAGGTAGCGTGCTCGGCCTCAGACCGCCAGGGCTCGAATTTCGAATCCTGTGTCTGGAGGACAGTGTCATCTCAATCATCTCACCATCCTCAGGAGGTTCTCCTGGCCCAGTTTAGCCTATATGTGCACAAAGGTGGCCTAAAGCCCGATTCATTTCATTTCATTTATTTCAAACTACGATCTGGGACACGATGTGGGGGAGATTGTATTTCAAAATCAGAATTCAAATACAAACCATTCAAGCTGTCCTTGATACCTCACAGATTGTCCGTCAGTGGTGAAAGTAAGAGAATATATATCTTCCAGTAGAAAGAATTAATTTCTTATACAATTACTTTCATTTCTACAATGATTGTGTAGGACACTTTTTATTTCATGTAATTTTCTTCCACTATGACATCATTGTTATCAATACCTACAGTAAAGCCATGGACCACTGTATGTACATTTCTGGTTACAGTTGTAGGCTACCCTATAGTAGTCTCTATCTTTGTAGTCAGCGTGGTGCTTTCTGTGCACAGATGTGTCTCGCTGTTCGTTCACAGTGGACTACTCCTTTAATTGGCAGGGAAGTAAACCTGAAAGACATGTTTAACCCTTTAACCGCCAAATAATTAAATTTGAATTTTCACCCACTCGACGTTGTATCTCGCTGACGCGATTCACAAATTCAAGTGAGTTAAAATTACGATTCAGAAATATTACTGATTGATGTCACGTTGTAATTTTAACATGTTTAAAAATTGTTATGCAATATGCTACTAAAAATGTAAAAAGACGAATTTAATCGGGCCCGGCGGTTGAAGGGTTAACCCTTTCAGGCCTGAATTTACCATTGTCATCTTCATCCACCACAAGCCGCGAATTGCTGCCGCAACTCTCGCCTTGCAGTGGATGAAGATAATTGGATGTGGTTTAAAAATTGAAGAAAATTGCCATGTATTAGTAGACCAGTCTCATGGAAATTTTCGTTCCAAAACCCTCGGTTGTAGGAAAATCAAGTCTGTTTTCAGGAATGTAAAATGATGCTTTAATGCATCGTGAGGACTTAAAGGGTTAATACATGAATGACAACGACGTTATTCTACTACAAGAACATTGGTTGTATACAGAAACATCGCTGAAGTGCGAAAATATCTGACACAAAATGTATTGGAAAAGCTGCTTTTATTACTTCGCGACTAGATTATTGTAACTCACTCCTGTGTGGCCTACCAGCCTCATCTCCTAAAATATCATAGCAGCTGACACTCTCCAATCTGAAAGAGAAGGGTAGGCCTATTCGGTTGTTCCGAAAAACAAACACAAAAACATTTGGAGAGAGAGCCTTTTCTTTCGCTGCCGCTGTATAATGAAACAAATTGCCAAATAAATTGCGCGAAAAGAGTAGCCTCAGTCAATTTAAGTCTGACATCAAAACTTACCTGCTCACGACGGCTTTACATTAATTTAACAATATTTGTGAAATGCCTTAGTGGAGATATACTTTTTAAGCTGTTTTTAAATCCATGCTTACCCGTTTTTAATACATAGTTTTTATTTTTAAATATAACCTACGCTACAGTAACTGGACAATTTATCAAATGTGATGCGCCTATGATTGTGATACAGATATATGGCGCTATATATTTTGTATTTATTATTATGATTATAGAGTGGCAAAAAATAAAATAGAGCGAGCTGTGCCTGATATAGGCCTATGCATGTTCAAAGGGTGTCGGGTATATGGCGGATACAGTTATACCCTAAGGTAGATTTTATGGTTATATAGGATCTATTTCGCCATAATAATATAACGTGGAAACTATATAAGGTCATTATTGGGGGTGATCGTAACACACATTTTTCCGAGACGCTTCTTTACATATGCAAACACTGAGCAGAGATCATAGCTATGCCAGCACATATCTACGGTCAGATCCCAGTATTAATACAACACTGGCCCAAAGTATCGTGTTTGCCGGCCAGTAAGCACGATTTATTGAACCAATGTTGTTTAAATGCTGGGCCAGCTTCGCAGACGGTGGGCCAAAATTAAAACAATATCGGTTCAATGTTTACTGGGGGACCATCATCATTACGTGATCAAGATTTGCTGCAGGCAGTTCGAAACATGCAAGTTCCGAAGTGATTAAAAATTCACCACTTTTTATATAATTCTTGGGACCACGAATAACATAATTATTCTCTACATTTTCTGGTGGTTTATGATAACATATTGAAGACATTTAATTGAATTTAATTTATTTGGTGACAATAAAAATGCAATAAAAAAGTTAAGTACATGACATATTTGTGTACGTAATAATCAATGTGATAAAGACAATGCAATAAACAAAATTAAACAAATAGATCACCTGGGAGGGTTGAGGGACAGGCTTCAGTGAAGCCTCTACAAGTAGATAAAATATTGTAAAATCAGTAATATATGATTTCGCACCAGCCCCTCACAATTTAAAAGGACATACCCAGGTCTAAAATCATCAAAAAATCGGTGATTTTATTTTGGCTTTTTAATATAACCATATGATGTAAACATGTCCATAGACTAGAACTACAATTTTTTTAAATTTGTATGCTGCGCATTCATTAGTTAAGCTAAATATAGAGACGAAATCCCCGTATTTCTTATTTTTGACATTGTTGTCAATAATTAGAAATCATGAATTTCGTCTCTATATCATATGGTCATATAAGGAAGCCAAAATAAAATCACCGATGTTCTGATGATTTTAGACCTGGGCATGTCCCTTTAACTTTACAAACGACAATGATTACATAAACATCGATCTTTTTCTAGAAAACGTTGTTTTATTTCATATACAAAAGTGTTATATACAGATATGCAACGGATACTCTGATGGAGATAGTTCCAGATTTGAACAATCCTTTAAAAAAATACGTTGAAAACCATCTGTGCGGCAAAGTGATGGTATCATTAAAAACCCTGAGTCATTTAAGCTGCGTGTAACAAGTTTGCTGTCGGAAGAAAATTTAACAAAATCATGAAAAGGTGGCGTAATGTTTTGATAGCACACATGCTCCCTGCATATTCACAAAAATACTACAATTGAGATGGTAGAACAGTTAAAATATCTTCGTGTGATATTCAATTTTAATAATTCATTTCTAAAGAATTATAAACATCTGTATGATCATAATTTAACTGTATATTTCTACCTTACAGAGAAAACAAGTTTTCTCTGTAAGGTAGAAATATACAGTTAAATTTATCATTAGACATTCAACTATGATGAATTGACTTTCTTGCCTTACTTATGGCTGTGAAGTATGTGGTTTTGAAAACACCAATTTAATTGAAAACGTGCATTTAAAGTGCATCTTAAATATAGTTTATCTCTAAAAATGTCTACCCCAACATGCATGGTTCTTGGTGAAACGGGGAAATTCACGGTTTCAATACATATTAATATTCGTATTATATATCTTTGTGCCGAAGTATTCAAACTACTAATAAAAATATCTTTTACAATTTATAACAGTATCCCAGCAAACACAAACCATTTGCATAAGATTTGTACAAGAATAAATACAAATGTTTTGTGTTGCTGTGATGCTCCCTTCCCGTATTGACCCAGCTCAAAAAATTATGTCCTAATATGTCCCCATTTACTATACGATAATTTGTAATTTTTGTACTTCTAATCACAGGCTTCTAATTGAAGTTGTTGAGATGCACCAGGTTATGTGACAAATGCGAGTCGGGCAATGTCGGAGATGAATTTCATTTTTTATTTGAATCTTCTGAACTGCAATATTTACAAACGGAGCTGCTCTGACGTATTCTCACACTAACCCGAATATGTTATCAAACGAGTATGCCAAAGGCCTAATATATATACTTTTACTACAACACGTACAATTTCCAATGAAATGAATGTATTTATTATTATCATTAGTATCTGTTTACATGCATATCCATCTACTCCTATTATGTTTACATTTGTCTGATTTTTTCATTTGTCTAGTTTGAATGTAATTTTTTTGTTATATTTTATTTACATCTGTTTCAGACCTGTTAAAATACTTTAATTATAACAAAATTAGCAAAAACTCATCAAACGTAGATGTCAGGCTGATTATGTGTATTTAACTGTATAATGAATTATCAATGAAATAAGTGTAGGCCTATTTATTATAATTATTATCTGTTTACAGGCATATCGACCTACTCTTATTATGTTTACATTTGTTTGATTTAAATGTCATTTGTCTTACCGGCCCTGGTTCTCACGATACAACCTACTGAAACATTTAACCTAAATAGACGACTCCTCCACGTAGAAACACAGCGTTTGACTGATGATGTCTGGATAAAACTAATAAATCAGTGAGAACAAAATATATATTATTTTCATATTATTCTTCATATGATATTATGAAATATATTAATCAGGTATCTTAGAAATTATGATAGACATCATCGCATGTAGTTCCTTTGAGCTGGCAATGGACAGCAAGTGCAACATATTTGAATTAACCCTTTAACCGCCGGTGCCGCATATATTCGGGTTTTCATTTTTTTATTAGCACATTAATTACCACCTTTCAAACATGTTAAAGACAAAATGTGATATCAATCAGCAATATTTGAAAACAGTTGACCTCCATTTTGTCAAGTCTGAATAATTTTCACTCACATGAAGTTGTGGATCGAGACGCAACTTCAAGTGGGTGAAAATTCAGATTGAATAATTTGGCGGTTAAAGAGTTAAAGAGCAGCTCGGACATGAAATTGTGCCCTGAAATGTATCGGGATAAATGACATAAAATATAATATTGAAATTCTTTAACAATCACATTAATGCTAAAAAAATCACTAAATTAAAGGTTCCTACATTGAAGTATATTCTGGTATAGACTTTCCAAAACATGACTTTCAGATTAATTATGATACAAATTACCGCATATATGTGGTCATACTGCACCATCGGGACTCTCATATAATATGTTTTAATGATTGTATCGCCGAATGATATTCAAACTGTCGCCATTTGAATTTGTGGAAACACGCCATATGCTAATTTTAGTCACGTGAACGTGGCGTACGAAAGCTGAGCGAGCAGGACACAACAGTTCAGTTGTAAACACACCATCCACACCATCCACATGTCATTAAACTAGAGGGAGATCTCTGCTGCTATTATAAAATGTGGGGTGTATTAAAATCCGTCAATCGGCATCTAGCCCAAGGCCTATTCGACAATATCAATTATATTCGCCCACGATACCCTATATAACTCTTCATCCCTTCCCCTTATTGAACAACATGAAACACAGACACAACAAATCAACCCACGTGATCAAGCCTACTAGTACTACTGAGAACCAACACATTTCAAAAGACTAGGTTATAAATGTATTATTGCACTAAGGTGTTTTCTTTATTTCCAATGCACACAGTGGCTTTTTTTAAGGTATGGTCTAAACTGAGTGTACATAAAGGATATAGGCCTACAACTCGTGTAGGCCTACAGTAGTGGCCAGTGGTCTACTACCTGTACACAGTCAAACCGCACAGTAACTGATATGCCTACCATATATGGTGATGACAGAGATAGCTGAAGAGGTCGCAGGTCACAGCCCGTCACAGAAACCAAGTGTCAGACGATGCTGAGGATGCTGCATGTAGTGCTGTCTCTGCGGAGCGATAGTGAATGATTTCTCTGATCAATCGTTTTTTATCTAATTTATAATATAGGACTAGGCCTACTATAACACCCACTTTAAATGCCACTGTGAGACTCACGCCTGAAAGTTTTGACAGCTCAGGGCGGTCAGCCACACACCACACACATGCCGAGTGTATACATCATATCAGGCCTGCCGTGCAAAGTCAAAAGCAGTATCTGCTCACTTGTAAAGTAAGCAAATACTGCCTTTTGGCTTTGCACAGCAAAGGTGGTGTCTGGCGGCAGCGCGGGCTTTACAAACCTGCCAAAGCAGTTGTAGCTGCAGCTGACCACACATTGGCGTCGAGTTCGTAGAAGACATCATCAGGCTTCTATCTACATTATCTATATAGGTTCCTATCTCAGTTCAAGTAAGACATATAATCTAACAGTAATAACGTAGTTATACTGCTCGACTTCGAAAAACGCTAGGCTTACTTCAAAAATCATAAGCCTATATAGCCTATAATCATAGCTCTGCCATTGCTTGTCATGCTTGTTTGTTTACTGAACTGCCAGAAATAGACAGGCCTACATCACATGATCAGCACATGACATGCATGATCTATGATACCATGCTAAGTGTGGGCCACAGTGGAGAATTGTTGAATGACAATACTGCGTTTCAAAGTCGTTCTGGCAGCGATATTTATCTAAATAAATATCAATATTAGAAAAACCAGGCCTTATAGCCAATTTTATAATCTGGTTACTTCGAAGTATTAACCTAGTCGAAATATATGAGGACATTCCCTCATATGTTAAGTGCTAAAATACTAATATGGCACATTAATGTTACTGGCGCTCATTTATGATAGATATATGATATATGAAGAATTCAAGGTGATATTATGGGTATCACCTCCTTGTGAACACCAGATAGCTTACAGCATGGTTCGCATTCAAACTGTTGTTTAGCGTGGTGTTTAACGCGATACAAATGAACTGAAATTTGTCAAATACGTAATGATTCGATGTATATTAATGAGGCTGCTGTTCTAGATTGTGTTTAGAAATTGAATATTTGAGCTGTAAGAAATATTATGACTACATTACAAAATAAAAAATCTAAACTGAAAATTAAAGCGAGATGTCAAAACTTCTTGTCAGTCCTGATAACAAAACTCGCCTACGGGATCTTTTTTACATCGAGCCCTGTAGAACAGCACAGGCGAATTTTGAAGATAAAATTTACTCTGTTAGAACTGCCTGTATCACCGTCAACCGTCAACCAAGAGGATTCTAGACATGTTTGATTCTCTGTCCCCTGCCGGACAGAAAGACATGCTAGCCATTCTGCAAGCTTATCAGGCTGATAACGATGGTAAAAAGGTGAGTCGTGGTAACAATAAAGAGGCCAGAAAGAAGAAGAAGACGAAAGGCAACAGTAATGTAGCTGTACTTTCTCGGAGCTCGTGTACGGGCACCGATAAAAACAGAAAGGCAAACACCTCCCCTGTGAGAAAGTTGCCTGGAGGTAGGTTGGTGATCAATGAACCCTCGACAACACCCAAAGGTACAAAAAGAATTAGCATGAATCCAATCAAACCACAATTCCAAAGTATCAAATTCTCAAGAAAAAAGGTAATGAGACTTTTGAATCACCAAAGAAAAAACAGAAGAGAGATGCAGAGGAAAATTTGGTAAGGGACATTTTACATGACCTTGATAGAATGAAAGATTTAGATGTTGTCATTAGTCCACTTTCAGATAATGAAGTCGAACCAATGGAGCAAGTTATCACAGAGGAAGAGAGCAGAGAATTTCAGACGGTTATAAGCAGCCAGACACGACTAAAGCAGAAAAGAGAACAGCGTCACATTGATGAGGAAGAGCAGAAACAACTAGACAGAGAAGCAGATGAGCTGCTTAGACAGGCAGAGGCAGAACAAGCAAAACAGGAAAGTAAACAAGCACAAAGAGAACAGGTAAGTAGGTCAGCAAGCACAGGCCAAGCGGCATCAACATCAGTCAAACCAGAGCCAGTAGTTATTGAGAACTGCAGTAGAGCTGAGGTAGATTCCAAAGTGGACGCAGCAGGTATCTACATTGAAACGTCAAGATCAAAATTGCACGGACATATGCTCATGTATTCCTAGACAGAACAAGACCGGGTAAGACTTTTAAGCTTGAAACTTGACCTCGGAACCATTAGGGAACCGATTAATAGCAAAAATTACAAAGACCTAGAGAGACGAACCAGGGTAGTATCTGGCGTCTATAAAAATATTGCAGATAATCATGTCAAGAATGAATTTATGAGAAAGCATCAGATAGACGTTGAAACAGCGACCAGAATCTTCAGCAGAAAAACAGGTGAAAAAACTAGTGAAGTTAAAATTGTAGTAAAAGAAGAAGATATTCCAAAGCTAAAGATTGAAATGCAGGTAGGTATACAGAAATGCAAGATCGAACCATACAGGAAGAAGATACCTATAATCCTATGCTACAGGTGTCAGAGGTACGGTCACATAGCAACCACTTGTACAAGTGAAACTGAGCGATGTGGTAGGTGCAGTGGCGATCATAAAATGCGCCATTGCTCAAGCAATGTATTGAAATGTTCTAACTGTCGCGGAAACCATGTATCATCTGATAATATATGCCCCAAGTTTCAGGAAGTAAAACAAAAGATTGAAGGTTATAGAAACAGCAGAATAAAACACGCTCAACACACACAAGAACACTATGCCAGATCCAGAATAGAAATTCAGCAACAGAGACGACTTCTGCCAGAAAGAGAAAGCCCAACTAAGGTAAGGAATCCACAATATACACTTAATAGACATGATATTATTTGCGTTGCTCTGTCTGTTGCAGCAGCTCTACTAAAGATGACAATTTTAGAAGCCAAAGAGATTTGCCTCACCATAGAGAACGTGACCAAGCTGACCATTGATCCAATCACAGTGGCTACTGGCTGTCAACTTGCCGGTGACATCATGAGAGACTCGCTGTGCAAAATGTTCGAGCAGGAAGTATAGAACCCACACAAACTAACGCACATACACTCAAACACACACAGGAAAGTACAGTACAGTACAGTACTATACCCAATGGACACACAACAATCCGAAAACATAAAAAAAATACACATTAACATTAATGGCATCAGTAACAAGCGGTCCGAGCTCATTCATTACTTAAACGAACACAATCCACAATTCATGACAGTAAACGAGAGCAAAATCCGAAAACAACATAAAATAAAGATACCAAATTATCACATAATTAGAAAAGATAGAGAAAATGCTCGCGGTTTAGGAGGTGGAGCAGCCATTTTGGTCAGAAAAGATATTAAATTTGATCAGATTGATACATCAGAATTTAATGAAGAATTTTTAGCAATTTCGTTCATCTCAGAGAAACGCAAAATAGTTGTAGCCACTATATATAATCCCCCAAATATAAAACCAAACATAGATAATTTTAAACATATACTAAATAGTTGTCCGCATTCGATCAGCGTTGGGCAGACAATCAGTGCTGCAGGTGTATCCCCCCATGTCCTGACAATAAGACACCAATTCGCGGCGATTGCTTTGATCTCATCGTCCAAGACGTGGAAATATGTGGTAAAAAGTGCTGTATATTGCTGACTTGTTTTGTTTACATGGCAGTATACGACCTTGAAATATAACTATTTCACTCTTTTTCTTCATATAAAATAAATTTTGAAAATTGACAAAATTGAAAATTTCTCTCCTCACGGGATCCCTTTAAAAATTAACCTGTACAGCAATCATATAGCAGAAACTGCTAAATGTTTATGTGGATGTATAGAAACTGCTCAACATTACCTTTTTGAATGTCTATTATTATATATTCAACCCACAGAGAAGATTTACTTGAAAATTTTCTAAATATAGATGCATGTTAATTTTAAAACCTAATCTTTGTGGTGACATTCAAGAAAAAAGGACCAATGATTTAACTGCTGCGGTTCAAAAATATATATATGGGGCACAAAGGTTTTCTATATTAAAATCATGCGAGGAATACTATATGCTTTTTTTTTTAGTTTTCAGCTTTATCATGCTGTATTCACACAAATCTAACATATATTCTGCTGTACAACACATGCACTAATGTAACTCAGACAATAATTATTAATTTCTTAGTAAAGTCAATTTATGACTTTACATCTCACTGTGCTTATGATAATATTCCAGTAGCATGTCTGTCATTTAAATCTGCAACCGGCTGAAAAATAGGCTAAACATGGTGCAGGCATATTTTCATTTTCGAGCTGCTTTTAATACACTCACTCACAATTTTACGCTGTTCATATGACAGCAGCATGTCTACCACCTTAATTTACAGCCCTCTGTAGCACTGTGATACCAGACATGGTGCTGGCATAATTTCATGTCCGAACTGCTCTTCAATTCATTGTAGTTTGCGCTGTTCATATGACAGCAGCCTTTACGCCACCTAGGTCTCCAGGTCTCTGCAACATTGAACTGCCAAACATGGTAATGGCATAATTTTATTCGCAGTTGTTCTTGAATGCATTCATTATATTATACGCTGTTCATTATGACAGCAGCACTGCCGCGCAAAGCCAAGAGGCAGTATCTGCTTACTATAAGCAGATACTGCCTTTTGGCTTTGCAGAGCAGAGCAGGTCTGCCATCTAAGTCTGCAGCCCGCCGCAGCACTGAGGTGCTAGACATGCTGTTTGTATATTTTCATTTCCACGTGTTTTTAATACATTCGTTCATCCACTACAAGCCGCGAATTGCTGTCGCAATTCTCGGCTTGTAGTGGAAGAAGATGACTTGAAGTGGCTGACAAATGAAGAAATAGATTGTTCTTTTTTAAACTTCTCCATGAAAATTTTCGTTCCAAAACCGCTAGGTTTCACGAAATTAAGTCATTTTTCAGAGATGCTAGATGATCCTTTAATGCATCGTGATGGCGTAATGGGTTAACGAAATGACACTGACTTGAATCACACGACGGAGCCATGCACCCCCCCCCCCCCTCCCCCTCGATCACCCTCCTCACCAACCACATCAGCCTGCACGAAACAAGTTATCATGTCATCACTCAGTATACGAAACCTCGGATTACTATTTTCTATTTGTTTCAATTGTCTAATAAATATTTTTATATTAAAAATGGCGTTTTGAGCTTCTTTTTGATACGTTGCACATGGCTTTATTATCTGAGCTACTTTCACCAACATGATCCGCCCTTTTCATTGATAA
Organism: Flabesymbios commensalis; assembly: GCA_964017125.1. Classification (NCBI taxonomy): domain Eukaryota; kingdom Metazoa; phylum Annelida; class Polychaeta; order Terebellida; family Flabelligeridae; genus Flabesymbios; species Flabesymbios commensalis. The sequence continues at coordinate 14,447,142 of OZ024913.1, forward strand.
ATCAAGAGCATTTTTTTTTATTAATTACAAGCACATACCATCACGCACGTCCAGCGCACAAAAAATGAAGAATTTTGGTCAGTGCGTTGTGATTCGCTTGGCGTGCGTCAGAAGTCGTTGATGATATGACGAGAACGCCGGATGAACGTTACTCATTTATGTGTGCGTCAACCTCTGCGCACATTTTCTGCATGCTCAAAAATGTGAGCGTTTTCCCCACGTGTGAATGTAGACGCCAGAAGAACGTCAGACCAGCGCCAGTCTAACGGTAGGCACAAGTAGAGCACACGCTCGAAATTCGTTTTGTTTTGACCGAGGTTTAATCCAGTCACACACAAGCGACGCACAGTCCACGCATTAAAAAATTCAATCGGGAGTCCGGATTGTAAAAAACGTCGCAAGCTGGTACATGCACAGCGTGTTTTCAACGCAGAGGGCGAGTGAGCAGCGATTTGCTAACGCGCTGGGAGCATACAGTGCGCGTTAAACCCTAGAATGCTAATGTCGACGTTTATAGTAAATTTTATCAGTTTGTTTTGAACATATCTAACCATTAAAAAAAATATATATGTCCAAAATTTATGATAACATTATATTTTTGGACGTAATTTCGACAGATTAAAAAAAAATTCTACACACAAGCCGTGTATCGTGTGAAACACCACCTCAAATGAATAAAAATAAAATGTCGTTCTTCAGAGTTCCAAGGGATAAAGCTGAAGAAATAACATAGTCACAGCCTGTTTCTGGCGGTCATAACTCGGATTACTATTCTCTATTCGTTTCAATTCCGTGATAAATATGTTAATGCAAAAAATGGCGTTTGGAGTTTCCTTTTGATACTTTTCACATAGCTGTATTATCTTAGTTACTTTCACATAAATGATTCTCTTTTTTTATTGATAAATCAATAACAATTGTAAGTTGTTTTTATTAAAACTGTATTAAAATTCAAAAAGAAATATATATAAAAAATAGTTCAATTATTTGTGGTGTAGAGACCAGTAGAAACAAAGTAACTTCACCGCAACAAATGAGACATAGTGCTAAGAAGGCACTTCTTAAAAAATACTTCAATATTTTAATACATTCATAATCTAGGACAGAAGTGTATTTATTTATGCCACAGTAAAATATTGAAATTTTCTTTAATCGGGAGACAATTTTACAAATGTTTTTCAAATGTTTTTGTGTTTATTGGGATATGGACCATATTATAAAACAATTATCATTATCTCACACCCATTGTTGGTTCAATGTTGGGCCACCTTCTCACAATTATCGTTTATTAATTATCATATCTCAGATTATCATAACTCCTCACTAAAACTTAAACTATGTACGCAAAGTTAAGAGTGCACAAAGGGCAGCTTGTAACGTCCCAGCGAACACAAAAAAATTGTATAACATTTGTACAACGTCGTCCCAACGTCTTCGACGTTGTTCCGACATTGTACAAATGTTATTCAAATGATTTTGTGTTCACGGGGATGTCGAGCATATCTCACAAGTGGACATGGCTATCATAAATCTTCGCTAACACTCGCTAAAATACCATGTACGCATCTCATGACAGGAATTGTATGCAATTGTAATTTAGTGTAGCGTACGTTATCTTTATCCAGATCGGTATGCTCTAGTCTTTAATTATCATTTATAAATAGATTCTTTAAATACGGCATCCAAATCATCTCTACCAGGGACACTGTTAAACAAATCTTCATATTCATGTTCCCAACAAACGAGGACACCATTTAAAGCTGTTGAGATGCTACCATCTTTATCATAAATTTCCAGTGGTATTTCATTACATTTATTTGTCCTAATTTATTGGTGAGCTTCCAAAACTCTCTAGGATTATTATTATTACATTTATCGATAGCTTCCCTAGTGTCTACATTGCTTTCCTGCTTTTTGTGAGCTACACAAAACGAGGCAAGATTCTTCTTCGGTATATTATTACCCTCTGGGGATGACAGAAACGTTTCTATTTTACATAAATTATCCTACATGTAATAAACTTTGTAAATTATCGTTGCAGAATGGCTTGACTGATTTTCTAATCGTTTCTTTTGATACCGGAATAATATAGTGGCCCGTCAAACACGAGACAGTGACGATCCATTGAACCGGGGTTGGGTCAATTGACCCAACCTTGGTTCAATGTCTCGTTTTTTCTGGGTGACTCAGTGTTCGGGTCATTGTCTTCCGTTTACTGGAGAGTTAACCCTTTAACCGCCAAATTTTCAAAAATCTGAATTTTCACCCACTTGAAGTTGTGTCTCGCTGACGCGATCCACAACCTCAAGTGAGTGAAAATTATCCAGATCTCACAAAATGAAGGTCGACGATTCTTGCTGATTGGTGTCACGTTTTAAACTGCCCTGCGACACCGGCGGCATAGGGTATGGGTGAGTTATGGGTGTCGCTATATGCGACATCGGCGGTTAAAGGGTTAATGGCGGTAATCCATCACATAGGAACGTCCGTCACAGACCCAAAAATCGTGCTAATGTAACGAACACTTTTTTCACAAATTATAAAACTCTTTAAATTACGAGAAAATTGGTTCGATACATTATTAACTGTTATTCGAAGTAGGTGCAGATTTGCGCGTAATTGATTACGAAGTACCAAAACTCCTTTGTTCAATGAACTCGACCATGTTCATGTGAAAACTATTTAAATCAAAATAGGTTAGGATGTGTAAAAGTAAAAAGTTATAGTTAAATTACCGTCACATTATGACGGTAATATTCGCGAGGTTTCAATTTTCGCTAATTTCGCGAGGAGGAAAAAATTTGCGAATTTAAGAATCTCGCGAATTTTTTTATTATGATACCACTAGTAAAGAAAAATAAATTCCCTGATTTCTAAACTTCGTGAAAAGTCCTAAAATTAAAAAATCGCGAAAATTTAAACACACGAAAATTACCAGATATACAGTATATCACGACGAAGTCTCTGATCACCCTGTAAGCACCAAATTAAATAATTTAAATGTTCACTCACCTGAATCTGTGTCTCGCTACCGCGACCTACAACTTCAAGTGGGTTAAATATTTGTTTAATTTGAGACCAAAAATTAACAAACCGTGATGTTTGAACACATAGCGAGACACAACTTCAAGTAGGTGATTTTTTTAAATGTAGCGATAATTAGAAAATGAAATAGGAGTGTACTGTTTACTTGTTACTATCTTTATTCTGTCGATCTTCAGTGGGTTTTCCAGTCTTAGTTTAGTCGGTATATACAGTTAAAAGTGCATTAATTAATTTATACATCATTCATTCATTCATTCATTCATTCATTCATTCATTCATTCATTCATTCATTTATTAATTCATTTATTCATTCAATCAATCAATCACTTATTCATTCAATCATTTATTCATTCATTCATTCATTCATTCATTCATTCATTCATTCATTCATTCATTTATTTATTCATTCAATCATTTATTCATTCATTCATTCATTCATTCATTCATTCATTCATGCATTCATTCATTCATTCATTCAATCAATCATTCATTCATTCATTCATCCATTCAGTCATTCATTCATATATTCATTCATTCATTCATTCATTCATTCATTCATTCATTTATTCATTCATTCATTCATTCATTCATTCATTCATTATTTATTTATTTATTTATTTATTTATTTATTTATTTATTTATTTATTTATTTATTTATTTATTTATTTATTTATTTATTTATTTATTTATTTATTTATTTATTTATTTATTTATTTATTTATTTATTTATTTATTTATTTATTTATTTATTTATTTATTTATTTATTTATTTATTTATTTATTTATTTATTTATTTATTTATTTATTTATTTATTTATTTATTTATTTATTTATTTATTTATTTATTTATTTATTCATTTATTTATTTATTTATTTATTTATTTATTTATTTATTTATTTATTTATTCATCTATTCTGTGGGTGGAGGTCCTTATAATGAACATGTGCAATATAACGTTTTAGGTCCTTAGGTCAAGTTCTTTTCTCTTCAACTAGTGTTAAAAAAATATTCACGATTATATTTGTGGTTAGGAGCTTAAAGGGTTTTGGTTGGAATAATGTTGGCCCTGCGTCGCAGACGCTGACCCAGCATTACATCAGCATTGGGCCAATGTATCGTGTTATCTGGTGTTTCTGTCGCCGGGATGCAGCAGTCAGAAAACACGATACAATCACCCAATGCTGTTTCGATGACGGGTCAGGCTCGAAGACTGTGGATCGACATTAAAACAACATTGGGTGAATGCCAAGTGTTTGCGCAAAGTATACAGCAGACCCAGTGATGGATTAGTGTTGGGCCAGTGTCGTAAACGATTGACCGGCATCGAACCAGGAATGGGCTGCGACGCTGGCCCAACATTGAACCGGAATTTGGTGGGCGGGCCTACATCGTCTGTGCTAGGTACATCGTAGGCAAATATTGAAATAAATGTTGGCCAGCACCGGCGATGGTAATGGAAGGAATACACGTCGAAGATATATTTGAACTTGTCTCCTTGGTTCTTTCCTCAATTATATCCTGGACATATAGGATTCTGGCTCATGAGGAAGACCAATACACTGTTATGTTTAGAAAATTTCAAGTCGATTTTTGTCTATAGCACTCAAACAGACTAAAGCCGGGCCTCGGAGTTCGGGAACTCCTTTTCTAGTTTTTCTACATTTTGAACTAATTTTCTATTATTTTATATTTATATTCATTTTTTAATATTTTTTATATAGCGTAATTTTTTACATATTCAACCGATTTTTATGAGATTTAGCGTCTTTTTGTATTTTCGACGTCAATTTTTACATTTAGCAGTCCCACAAGTTCGAAATATGGCAATATAATTTTATGAATTGAACAGACTGCAAATTGTAAGCTGCGGGAATATAAAAGATTTTCACTGTTTTGAAAATCCATTTAATATGACAATACGATGGACAGACACATATAACATTCCTAATTTGAAAAGATATGGCTATTTTGAATTAGGATTTCTTAGACTACTTGCAAGATGCTGCACACATTATATAGCGGCGACCATTTCAGATTCTGGACCTAAGTCTTATTTTTGCACATATCTAGGTTATAAAACACGATTATTTTTTTATTAAAAAACGGAGGTCATCTTCAATTTTTAAGTGAAATATACATAGGTTGAATTATATAAAAAAAACACAATAAAAATAATTGTTCGCCCCAAATTACCTAGAACCCATAAATTACATATAACATTGTGGTAAATCAATGGATATTTATTGTTTTTTTTTATCTTTTTGCTAATGATGTGTTGAATCTGTTGATACCGATAACATTATATATAGGAGGTCTTTAACTGCATCAATAATATTGTTGATTTATATTTTTTCTAAAATTATATTCTTCATAATTTATACGATGACATACAATCATTAGTTTACTAGATATTTCAATTTGATTTCAACACCGATCTGAACAGCATATCATGTACCCGGTATGACCGGGCCGCCTAACTCATTACCTGCGCGAGGCCCAGTCACCCTGACCGCCATTTTGTTTACACAGCCAGCCGTGTAAAACGCTGTAGTCTGGGAGCCAAGTCCTGTAACGTGTCACTTCGCTTGACCCAAAAGGTGGCAAAGGTCTGAGTTGTTATTATGACAGGAAAATATCCTTAGGACATCATTAGGGTGGGTGTAGAACTTTACTGTGGCAGCAAAGTCCCTGAAATGAGAGATGTTCAAGGGTACCCTCGAGCCTAAATTCTGCATTTTTTAAAACACCAGTTAATTCTAAACTCAAAACTCAAAGGTTTTAAACAATCTTCAAATCATTGGAAATCTTTTTTTTTTTATTACATACAGAATGACATAGTACTGAAGTTTTGAAATATTTCAGAAAAATTAAACCCACCCTTTACACGCTGAAAGTCAATATTCCAAGTTAAAGGTAGTTTTGTTCTCCAGATATAACTTTTCCGTTTCCTGTAAATTTGCATGGCTATGAGCATGCAAAGGTATGCTTACATCATTTTGGTCTATCACTCATCTGGTACCACTATGTCCCATTTGACAACCCATAAGTTGTTGCATGAAGGACTTATGGGGTCAAAGGTCCGGATGGGGTACTTTCACTAGCTTGATTTTGTCGACCCATTGTAATAATAGATTTTTTATTTTTATAGTTATAAACAATTTTAATACCACTTTTGCCACATTTTGTCATTAAATACATTTCGGACGGAGCATAGGTGAAGTTGTGATCATTTTCAGAAAACATGAGCCCACCCTTAGAGCGCTGAAAGTCAATATTAAAAAAAAAATCGCAAAGTTCGTAGAATATAACTCCGGATGGGGTACTCTCACTAGTTACATTTTGTCGATCCCGTCTAATAATAGCTATAAACAGCTTTATTACAATTATCACTAATTACATTCCGGACGACAAATATGTGAAGTTGTGATATTAAAAAGAAAATATGAACCCACCCCTAGAGCGCTGAAAGTCAATATTTCAAATAAAAAAATCACAAATTTCGTAGAATGTAAATCTTCCGTTTGCTCTGTATGTGTATGTTTATGAGCATGCTAATGTCTGTTGTCTTCAATTTGTATATCTGTCATCTATTTCCACCATATCAATTTAGAAAAAAACTTATCTTCTTGCATGAAGGACTTATGAGGTCAAAGGTCCGGATGGGGTACTAGTACTAGTTACATTTTGTCGACCCCGTGTAATAACATAATCTTCATTTTTATAGTTATTAACAGCTTTAATACTACTCTTGTCACATATTGGCATTGAATACATTCCGGATGAAACATAGATGAAGTAATGATATTTTTCAGAAAACATGAGCGCACCCTTAGATCGCTGAAAGTCATAATTTACAATAAAAAAAATCACAAATCTCGTATATTGTTAATCTTTCGTTTGCTCTGCAAGTGTATGATTACGAGAATGCTAATGTCTGTTGTCTTCATTTTGTATATCTGTCATCTGGTTCCAACATATCAAGTTATAAAAACCTTATCTTGTTGCATGAATGATTTATGAGGTCAAAGGTCCGAAATGGGGTACTCTCACTAGTTACATTTTGACGACATTTTGTGACAACAAAATCCTCATTTGTATAGTTATAAACAGCTTTATTACCACTCTTCCCACATTTCGTTTTTGAATACATTCTGGACGAAACACCAGTAATTTTTTTATTGTTTTAAACCCACCCTTTGATCGCTAAAAACGATATTTCAAAAGAGCTTAACACAGCTAGAGCACTGGTCGAACGTGTTTTAAAGACATTATTCAGCACCAGGTGGCATACAAATCTGTCCTACGTCACAGTCAGTAATGTGTTGTGGATTGTGTGGGACCCCAGGCTGATATACTAAGATTGTTAGCATTATTTCAGTTATTAAAAGGGGTGCCAAGGGTAGCAGATATAGATCTGACCCACTGATAGTTAAACAATTCCTTGGTTAGAATGTGTATTACCAGAAATAGATAACCATCTATTTCTGGTATTACGAAGCTCATTGAGGCCCATAACATATGGTGACGTGTTGCCAATGGTTAATAGTTGGGTAATATGGGTAATCTGCCTACAAAGGGAAGGCAGGATCTAAAGTTGTTTTCATGACATATCCATTACAATCAGCTCAAATGAGTTTATGTCGATTTTGTTATAGTCATATTACTTCATTCTGATCTGTGTCTTAGCAAACTAAATGACAAATACATAATTATAGATATTAAATAATAATCAACAACGCACAAAAATGAACAATTGATAATTTAAAATGTTGTGTGATATTTGAGATAATTTTTTGTTACTTTAAAAATAAATATATCATACTAGAATAGTACATGATACAATTTGATAATACAAGCCAAGTATAGGTAATGAGAGGTTTACATTGTTGTTTTACTATTGTTACACGTATATATGTACTTGCTAGCATATAGAAAATTGTGATACTATGGGCACATAATGGCGAACACCAGTGATTAGTCAGTTACATTCTAGAAGTCCTTCCCCACCAGCAGCAAACAGCTAGGAACAATCACCGACTTTTTCTAATGTTTAGAGTTGTAAGACGTTGCTCATGATAAACTTTCAAGGGCAGCAGTTATTAGCGAAGATTAAACCCACATATTGAGAAAAACGTCTGAAAAAATGTAATGTCTGATATCGTTGGCTGGGTGGTATGCTACACTCGGCCCACATTTATTTCACTTTAAATCACTGGGTTTATTAGCAGTCTCTCGGGATACCGACAATGCTGGTGTTGAATGGTTTCAATTATTCAAGTGAATGGAACAGGACGTTCTGTAAATATGATTCAGCATAAAAGACTTGCATTTAGGAGACCAACATTTATTGAACCATTGCTATATATATATATATATATATATATATATATATATATATATATATATATATATATATATACGCTTATGGAATATATGCTGCAGTTGATTTTAGTTATGACATGACATATTCAGGAACTGGCACTATGCTGCACTTAGAAGAACTAGTTTAACCCTTGATACGTCCTCCCCCCACAAATGCTGCTTGATGCCACCTCAGATACTAATCCAAGATGTTGAACAATTCCAGGCATTACAGAATATTGTGGGTGATATTGGTGATATCAAAAGGGGATTTATCAATTTGTCTTTGCATTGTCCGAGAAAAAAGGATCATGTGAAGACAACACATTTCTGAGAAACGAATCTACATGGCTGATGGCATTGTGACAAGCACAATTATAGCTGTACCAGATACTCTTCTATGGGTTGTTAAAATTGGATATATTTTTTTACAAATTGGCTAAAAATAAAAATTTATTTATTATTTTTTACCTGTGGATATGATAAACTAAAAAAAAATTATGTCCTTAAAATCGTCTAGTTCTTATTTTATCACTAGGGAAGTTATCATAGGACTAGTTCAAATAAGAGTCAGAAATGTTACGTCTTGGTGAACAGTGAAAAATAAAAAATGGAAAATAATAATTAGCATACCCAAAACAATAGCAATGATATTCTCACGTAAGAAACAACCACCCCAAGAACTACCTTTAATTTTAAATAATAATAGGCTGAAAAATGTAAAGCAGCATAAACATCTAGGCATTACTTTTACTCAAAATATGCAGTGGACAACCCATATAGACAATATAGTATCCTCAGCAACCACCAGGATTCATCTTATGAAAATTGTTAAATATAAATGGTCACGTAATAGTCTTTTAATATGTTACACAAATTTTATCCGGCCATTAATAGAATATGCTAATGTTGTGTATGCAAATTTATCTATTCAGGACAGCAATAAATTAGAAAACATACAAAATGAAGCTATGCGAATAATAGCAGGAGCTAAGCGTTTATCATCAAATACAGCATTATTAAAAGAAACAGGCTTTAAAACTCTCGCTAAACGCAGGAAATCTCACAAGATGATTGTTTTTTCCAAATGTATTCACGGGAAACTGCCATCACTTATAACGAGAGAATGTATGCCCACTCAACTCCAATCCAGAAACACACGAGCCGCATCATCAGTCACATTTAGAATACCCAGATGCAAAACATCTGCTTTTATACAGAGTTTCTTCCCCAGCTGTGCCAAAACATACAACACACACGATACTAACTTTAGATCTGCCACACTCACAAAACAGATAGCACACTACAAACACGAAATAAAAATTACACGCAACGGCTACTTCTCACTCAACCATAGACATATACAAATAACACTAGCTCAAATTCGCTTAGAATTTAGTAACCTCAATAAGCATTTGTCCGCGAAAGGATGTTTAAATAGTTCCCAATGTGAATGTACAGAAGCAGTTGAAACCCCTCTCCATTATTTCCTTAAATGTAAACTTTACAATATGCATAGACCGATAATGATGCAAACCTTAAGTAAATATGTAAATCATGTTTCAGACTCCACACTGATGCATATAATTCTAGAAGGGAATGGAAACGAATTTGAAAATGTAGAAATAATAACAGCTGTATTAGACTTTATAAATAATACTGGGCGATTTATCTATTAATTCTATCAACTATTTGACAACTTCTCATAATTTATATAACCTTTTCATCTATAAACATGGTAACATATTTATGCAGATTTCATTTTACTTTATTTTATTCTACTGTTAAGCATCGGTATCATATAATTTGCATGCCGATATGTTGTTATCCTGTTGATTATGAACTACTTCATTATTATAATTTGCACATATCATTGCACACTTTTATTACACACTTTGTACTACTACATAGTACTATAGATTATTTCTACTGTAGTAACATCTGTATCGTACTTCATATATGATGTAGGAATATTTGACTAGCTATTTTTTCATCACCTATTTGACCACTTTTTTATGGTTAACATAGCCTGTTCATCCATATTTATGTAGACTTCATTACACTGTCAAACACCATAACTTGCATGCCGCTAATCAGTTGATTATGCACAACTTCGCTGTTACAACTTGCACGTATTATTGCACACCTCTTTTGACGACCACTCACAATTTAATTAACCTATTCATTTGTAATATATTTATGCATACTTCATTTTACTTTTTACTTTGTATTATTGTATTACTACATAATTGAGCAACGCTTTTGAGGAGCGTATATTGTATTAGCTTCTGCTATTGTACAATCCTCGTTAAATAAATATGTTTATACTAACAGTGAAAATATAAAAAAAGCACCTGTTGACCTCTAAGGTACAATTTATTTTGTCAAAAATATCAAAATTGTATATATGTTTCGTTTGGAATGTATTCAATGACACAATGTGGCAACAGTGGTATTAAAGCTGTTTACAAATATAAAAAAAAAGATTTTGTTAATGCAAAGTGGTCGAAAAAATATAACTAAGAATACCTCATCCGGACTTTTGATCTCATAAGTCCATGATGCAGCATGGTAGTTTTTTTTTAATTGGACAAAGTTGTACCAGATGACAGATTTATCATATGAGGTCGGCAAACATTAGCATGCTCGTAATCATACAGATGTACAATAAATTGAAACGTGTGCATACTAGTAGCTGTGTTTATTTACTTTTTTAATATTGACTTTCAGCGCTCTAAGGGTGAATCTACGTTTTCTGAAAAAAAATCTAAACTTCAGATATGTTTCGTCCGGAGTATATTCAATGACAAAATGTGGCAAAAGTGGAAATAAAGCTGTTTATAACTATAAGAATGACAACTTTGTTATTACAAGGGGTCGACAAAATGTAACTAGTGAGAGTACCCCATCTGGACTTTTGACCTCATAAGTCTTTAATGCAACAAGGTGTGATTTTTATAATTTGACACAATGATACCAGGTGACAGATTTATCAAATGAGGTCATTGGCATGTTCATAATCATACAAATGTACAGAAAACGGAAAGCTACATACTACGAACTGTGTTCAAGATTTTTTGAAATATTTACTTTCAGTGCCCCAAGGGTGGGTTTACATTTATTGAAAAACCTCACATCTGTTTAATCCTGAATATATCCAATGACAAAATGTGTTCAGAGTGGTATTAAAACTGTTTATAACCATAATAATGATGATTATAGTATTACAGGGGTCGAAAAAATGTAACGTGTGGGAGTACCCCGTCCGCTCTGTTGACATCATAAGTCCTTCACACAACAAGGTAGATTTTTTCTATTTTGATATAGTGTTATCAGATGGCCGATGTACCAAATGAAGTCAACAGACATTAGCATAATCATAATCATAGAAATATACAGGAAACGACAAAATTACATTCTACGAACTGTGTTAATTGTTTTTTTAATTTTGACTTCCAGCGCTCTAAGGGTGGATTTATGTTTTTGTGAAAAAAATTGAAACGCTAATAATTTGTCATCTTATCTTTAATAAAATGGAGATATAGACGACAGTGATTTAAAAATTGTTCATAGCAATTGTGGTTTGGGTTTTTAATAACCTGGACTTAAAAATGTACAGTCTTTGTGGTTCGAGGGTACCCTTGAACATCCCTCATTTTAAAAACTTTGCTGCCACGATCAACTTCTACACCCACTCTATTAATGTTCCAGGGATATTTTCCTGTCATATGCACATATCAGACCTTTGCCACTTTTTGGGTCAAGCGAGCTCAAAAACTAGCAGCTTTTTGAAACTTGGCTCCCAGACTACTGTGTAAAACGACACTCGCGCTGCCTACCAAAAAAATCGAATGCCAAGAGATTGAGACGAATATTTCAGGTGCCTATGAAAACTAGGCCATTTTCAGCAGGCGTAAACTTGTGATCGTATTGGAACTATTATATTTAAAAATGGAGGTCAGTGTGTCATCAGGTCATAGCCTTGCGATGTCATCAGGGTACAGGGTACATATCATGCGTGTGACATGTAATTCTCTCTGACAGTGATTTGTGGTCCAGCCTACGAACGAGATTTACTTCAACCTATTTCCATTACATGTCAACCTAGAACAAAACATTAGTCACAGATATGATAAGGAAAAAAATGTTTCATTTTTGCCACGACGTTGATGAAAGGAATCGGCATGATAACAATCTGCCATTTTAACAACGGTGCGAATTACGCATAATAGCATTATTACGCATGAATAATATTCGTAATGTCTAATCGGCCTGATCTAGTATATGTCTTTACCATAGATGGCAGTATACAATGCACAAAACAGTTCAATGCCCACAATGTGTCGTCTCTTACTGCGTCTCTCTTGCTCTCTCACGTGTATAGGGCCTACATTGATTTAAAATAAATGAAATGAATGGTGCTTTAGGCCACATTTGTAAATAAACTGGGCCAGGAGAAACTCCTGGGGACGATAAGATAAATGAGATGACACTGCCTTCCAGGCACATGGTCTAAATTCGAGCTACGCTACCTCTCGATCACGGAGGTTCCCCACAATAATAAATCATTACTAGTGAGCGGGGAAGAAACAGGTTTTTTTCTTTGAAACTTCAAACTTGGAACCTGTGATCTCCGATTTTCAAGCAGGCAGCTTTAACAACTGCCCATATTGATTTAACCCTTTAAGCCCTCACGATGCATTAAAGCATCATTTTACATCACTGTATACAGACTTAATTTTCATACAACTAAGGGTTTTATGATGAAAATCCTTGCCAATACATGGCAATTTTCTTTAATTTTTCACCCACTTCAAATCATCTTCATCCACTACAAGTTGAGAATTGCGGCAGCAATTCGCGGCTTGTAGTGGATGAAAATGACAATGGTAAATTCAGGCTCGAAAAGGTTAAAGGCCATGCACTTTTTTCTGACAATCCCTACCCAGCAAACACGAGACATTGGCCCAATGTTGGATCATGGTTAGCGTCCTAGACGTTTCACACGTTTCACGGGCCTGTTTTTAAATTGTTGCACTGTTATGCTGCATAATTATTTGTAATATCAGAATTGTATTGCATTCCCAGATAAAATATTTAGATATTTAGATATTTATGTTAATCTACACTCAATAATAGCGCTATTGATCTAACAATCTAACCGTGTTAAAATGGATGTACAACTCATCCCCTTGGAGTTAGAAGGTGCTATACTGCCACTTAACAAAGTGGCAGTTTAGCACCTTCTAACTCCAAGGGTACTAACTAATAACCACGTGCCTAATGTGAAATATACATCAACTAACACAACGAGTAAATATACAATATCGATTTATGTGCATTAGTTTACATATTAAATCCTAAAGCGCTACAAAAACCCTTTAACCGCCAAATTATTTAATTTAAATGAGTGAAAAAAAATCAGATTTGACAAAATGGAGGTGAACTCTTTTCAAATCTTGCTGGTTGATGGCACATTTTATCTTTAACATATTTAAAATGTTGTACTTAATCTCCTAATAAAAAATGAAAACCAACTTCAAGTGGGTTAAAATTAGTCATAATTATTTGTAATAATTTGAGACCAAACATTTGAAAATCTTGATGTTTAGACACTCATTTCAATCCCAATAATTGGGAGATTTTTCGCATATTATTCAGGAGAATCCACGTGCTACTTATAAAACTGCGCTGCAAGACTTCATAATTAATAGCACTCTGATAAATTGTGCTGTCAAACTCGGCTGTGCGTTTGACGTTGAGGTCAAAGGTTAAAAGACAATGAGCTTTGAAGCTCATGTGAAAGATTTTCATATCGTTGAAGATAGGCCCCTATAGGTCCATCATTTGTGGAAGAAATCGCCCATTGTGGTTCAGAGGATCACAGACATGTCCTCTTTTAACCCTTTAAGCCCTCACGATGCATTAACCCTTTAACCGCCGGTGTCGCATATATTCGGATTTTCATTTTTTATTAGCACATTAAGTACCACTTCTTAAACATGTTAAAGATAAAATATGACATCAATCAGCAATATTTGAAAACAGTTGACCTCCATTTTGTCAAATCTGAATAATTTTCACTCACTTGAAGTTGTGGATCGCGTCAGCGAGACACAACTTCAAGTGGGTGAAATTTAGATTGAATAATTTGGCGGCTAAAGGGGTAAATCTCTGAAAACAGACTTAATTTTCCTACAACCAAGGGTTTTACAACGAAAATTTCCATGAGAATGGTTTACCAATACATGGCAATTTTCTGTATTTTCTAAACCACATTAAGTCATCTCCATCCACTACAAGATGAGAATTGCGACAGCAATTCGCGGCTTGTAGCATTTTCGACCTGATTTACATTTGATTATCATGCATATATAGTACATAATAAGCATAAATTAGCATAAAAATTATAAAAAATGAAAAAACTCCTAATACAGCTAGCGGTGTATCACTATGTGGTCTATTCAACACACTTAATATTAGTTCATTAGAGAAGGAGCAATGGTTGGCGAGGCGCTTTGCAATTGTTGCTGCTTGTCGTGTGGGTTCAAAACCCGCTTGGGGCAGGTTTTCTGAGAAATATATCCTGTTTCTCCCCTCTCAATGTTGGGACGTTGCTTCGATGTTTGTCTTTGTTGCTTCGATGTTTGTCCTTGGGAACAACATATGCTTCACTTGATTCAGATGTGAATGATTACCTGGTGAGAGAGAAATGACAATGTGTATGATAAGTTAAATACGCTAAAATGGCTGCATGACTGTATAATCTCCGTGGAATTAAAATGGCACACGAGTGAACAGTGAACAGGTCCAGTGACCAGGATGTAAAATGTGAAGTCGGCTGATGAGTCTTAATTCGGACTTGATATCTGACGATAGATCTGCACTTTTAACTTCCGACTCCGAAAAACGAGATAATTATATACAGAAATTTAAAGACGGTCGAGCTTTATTTGGGATCTTTGTCTGCACCTTTAGGCTAGACAGCTCTTTATCTGGTGTTTTACGGGCCTGTTGACACCGAATTATCCATTTTAGAAATGAATGTCAAATTTTGTATTTTTGCTGCATCGGGTTGCCGTATAAAACGCTTTCTAATGGTTTCAAGTGGTAAAAAAATCAGTTCATTTATTTTTACTCCTGATCCAGACGTTATTTTGTAACTGTGTTTAACAAAAATTTAAATGAAGAATTCAGAACCGGGAAATTAATTTTATTATTTGTATTGAGATTCCATATAATGTATTGTGATCAAATCATCCCGTAAAATGATCAAGTCTTGTCTGACCTTACGTATCGTGTCCCAGTGATGTTTCAATGTTGGCCCAACATTGAGACAGCATCGGGTGAATGCCTCGTGTTTGCTGGGGTACTCTTCAATTTAAAAAAATATATATTTATTCAGGGTGGAATTATTAGCAAAAACACTTTTTTACATAATTGCCCTGACTGGGCCTTGTGTACCATGGAAAACAGTGCATACTTGTAAAAGTAAAATTATAATATTGCAAACTATATGATGGGATCATTAATTTTTTACATGAATATTGCCGACTAGGCCTCTGTGTAACATACAAAGCAGTGTATAATTTTAAACGAAAAAGCATAATATTACAAAACTATCTGTCTGAGTTAATTAAAAACTGTTTTAATGTTTGTTTAAAACTATTAAACGTATCAATGTTTCTTATATCACCTGGTGAAATATTCCAGATAATAGCACCAGAATATTGTAAAGAGCATTCAAAAGAGCTTTTGTTAGCGTTGGCTAAAAGCAATTTATTTGTACAGCATGATCTAGTTCTAGGGTTGCAATATCTCGAGATAGAGTAAACACCTAGGTCTGTTATACAACCCTGCTAGAGATTTATATACAGTAATAGCGGTAAAATATTCTCTTCGCTGACAAACATTTAACCAACAACGATCTTACAATATCTATACCTCTTACATTCCAGTCTTACATTGTCAATAATAATCCGCGCCGCTTGATTCTGTAGTCTTTGTAATATTTTAAAGTTGGCATCGGACGAATATCCCCAAACAGATATACAGTAATCGATTTGTTATTGAACAGTATTTAATCAAACAATCAATCAATATATAAATCAATGAAATCAATCAATCAATAAATAAATAATCAAACAATACCAAATTACCTAAATTAAAATGATGAAATACATTTGTGTAAACCATAGATACCAACGGGTTTTTTTAATTTGAAATCATTCAAAGTGTCGGCCAGTATAAATATTTTTACTCATGCAGTGCGTGGATCGAGTTTAGACATCATTCTGACGTCTAAAGTCGATCCCCGCACTGTAAATGTAAAGTATCACATACTAATTGGTTAATTTTTATGCAACGCAATGATATATTGACAACTGATTGACAGATCGGTTTTGTTGTTGTACATAACACACATAATGTTGAATGTATGAAGTGAAGAGTACATGCGATGTATTCTTATTTGCAAAGCCGAAAGGCAGTAACTGTTCACCTTACAAGTAAGCAGTTACTGCCTTTTGTCTTTGCATGCAGACAATATTAGTTTGCAGTTGACCTGAAGTGCTAATCGCGTCCCCCCCCCCCTTCGGACCAAGTATGGTAATGTACGTAACTCCCAACCAATGGAAGAGTGGATCAGTCTGTCACATGATAAGATCAGCCAATCACCGCCGTCATTCATTGTTATTTAAATTATAGGGTACAATACCATACGTTGGCCGTTTGCTTCATATTGTGTAAATTTGAGTATATTTTACTCGCTTGAAGTTGTGGGTGGCGGTACCAAAATTTCAATAGGAGTAAAAAATAAATTTGATTATTCTAAACCTTATGGATACACTGCTCTGCAAAGCCAAAAGGCAGTATCTGCTTACTTTACAAGTAAGCAGATACTGCCTCTTGGCTTTGCGCAGTACAGTTGTTTCATAAGAAAACACTGCGCACCACTAAATGATCCCCACGCTTACCCCCTGTTGTAAATTCCCCACAACTAGCCATGCTCTAGCTTTATGTGAAAATGAAATGAAATGAATGGTGGTCTGAGGCCGAGCACGCTACCTCTCGCTCAACAGGGGAGAAACATTTTTTTCTAAACTTGAAGAGTGGTGTTCGAACCCGCGATCTCCGATTTTCCAAGCAGGCAGCTTCAACCACTGCACCAGGCCCCCGCCCGTCTAACTTGAATATAAATCAATAGACGAAATGATTAATTTCCAGCCAAGAGTATGAAAGAGATACTGTATAAATGATCATGATGATATACATGTAGTTACTTTGTCGTGTTCGCATTAATTAGTTGACTACATTATATTTTCTGAAATTTATAAAGAAAGGACCATTCACGGACTCTATTGGGGTTAGAAACAACAAAATGAAGGCTGCACATTCACCACATGCACTACACTCTAAACAATACTGGTTCTTTAGAAGGAACCCTTTAGTGTTATTACCATGCAACCCCAGAAGAACCCTTGCAGGGTTCTCCTCGGGTTGCATGGTAATATCAACGAAGTGTTCTTTTTAAAGAACCTGTATTGTTTAGAGTGTATGGCAATAAATGAAGATGCGCAGCGGTGGTATACTTTAGTATGGAAGCTACTGCCGCTACGCTGGAGGATAATGGGCACTGGCTCTGCAAAACCACAAAAAGCAGTAACTGCTCTCCTTAAAGGTAACCAGCTACTGCATCTTGGTATTGCAGGGCACTGAGAACCGTGCCGTACCTCAGTCCATGAACACTGAACACTGTGAAGTGAGATGAAATAAAGGGCGGTTTAAGACCACATTTGAGCACATATTGGCTAAACTGGGCCAGGAAAGACTCCTCAAGATTGTGAGATGAATCAGATGACACTGCCATGTTGACACAGAATTTGAAATTCGAGCCCTGGCGGTTTGAGGCCGGTTTGAGACCTCTCGTTCACGGAGGCTCCCCAAGATATTCAATCTTTACGATTGAACAGGGAGGAAACATTTTGTTTCTTTGAAATTTAAAGGCAAGAGTGGGGTTAGAACAAGCAGGCAACTTTAACCTCTGCACCAGGGCTCCCACCCTCCAGAGTCACTAGGTCAATGTCCTGGCTAACCTTATTTCGCCAGAGAGGGGTACCTCTGTTATTGGCGCGCGACAACCGACTCCGCCACGTCACTCCAAGAAAAGGGGGGGGCGCAATTTCAAAATAAAATAAATGCTGAATTAATATTTGAACACCGTCTGCGACGCTGGTTTGACATCAGCCCAACATTCGATCAACGCCTTCACAAGGTGAGCGTGCATACCGTTCCCGCAACCAAGACAGTGACACAATGTATAGGAAGGGCAGTGCTGCTGCCGATTGGACCGTGGCGAGGCGGACCTAGAAATAAGGCCGCCCGCCAGCCCTTCTCCACACTCCATGGTGAACTCTTCAACCACTGCACCAGGCCCCCGCCCGTCTAACTTGAATATAAATCAATAGACGAAATTATGAATTTTCAGCCAAGAGTATGAAAGAGATATTGTATAAATGATCATGATGATATAGTTACTTTGTCGTGTTCGCATTAATTAGTTGACTACATTATATTTTCTGAAATTTCGCGGTTTGGAACCCCACTCTTGCCTTAAAGTTTCAAAGAAACAAAATGTTTCCTCCCTGTTCAATCGTGAAGATTGAATTTTTTAGGGAGCCTCCGTGAGCGAGAGGTAGTGTGCTCGGCCTCAAACCGCCAGGGCGCGAATTTCAAATTCTGTGTCAGCAGGGCAGTGTCATCTGATTCATCTCACAATCTTTAGGAGTCTCTCCTGGCCCAGTTTAGCCAATATGTGCTCAAATGTGGCCTTAAACCGCCCTTTATTTCATCTCACTTCATGAAAATGAAATGAAATGAAAGGTGGTCTGAGGCCGATCACGCTACCTCTCGCTCAACAGGGGAGAAACATTTTTTTTCTAAACTTGAAGAGTGGTGTTCGAACCCGCGATCTCCGATTTTCCAAGCAGGCAGCTTCAACCACTGCACCAGGCCCCCGCCCGTCTAACTTGAATATAAATCAATAGACGAAATGATTAATTTCCAGCTAAGAGTATGAAAGAGATACTCTATAAATGATCATGATGATATACATGTAGTTACTTTGTCGTGTTCGCATTAATTAGTTGACTACATTATATTTTCTGAAATTTATAAAGAAAGGACCATTCACGGACTCTATTGGGGTTAGAAACAACAAAATGAAGGCTGCACATTCACCACATGCACTACACTCTAAACAATACTGGTTCTTTAGAAGGAACCCTTTAGTGTTATTACCATGCAACCCCAGGAGAACCCTTGCAGGGTTCTCCTGGGGTTGCATGGTAATATCAGCGAAGTGTTCTTTTTAAAGAACCTATATTGTTTAGAGTGTATGGCAATGAATGAAGATGCGCAGCGGTGGTATACTTTAGTATGAAAGCTACTGCCGCTACGCTGGAGGATAATGGGCACTGGCTCTGCAAAACCACAAAAACCAGAAACTGCTCACTTTAAAGGTAACCAGCTACTGCATCTTGGTATTGCAGGGCACTGAGAACCGTGCCGTACCTCAGTCCATGAACACTGAACACTGTGAAGTGAGATGAAATAAAGGGCGGTTTAAGGCCACATTTGAGCACATATTGGCTAAACTGTCCAGGAGAGACTCCTCAAGATTGTGAGATGAATCAGATGACACTGCCCTGCTGACACAGAATTTGAAATTCGAGCCCTGGCGGTTCGAGGCCGAGCACACTACCTCTCGTTTACGGAGGCTCCCCAAGATATTCAATCTTTACGATTGAACAGGGAAGAAACATTTTGTTTCTTTGAAATTTAAAGGCAAGAGTGGGGTTAGAACAAGCAGGCAACTTTAACCTCTGCACCAGGGCTCCCACCCTCCAGAGTCACTAGGTCAATGTCCTGGCTAACCTTATTTCGCCAGAGAGGGGGTAGCTCTGTTATTGGCGCGCGACAACCGACTCCGCCACGTCACTCCAAGAAAAGGGCGGGGCGCAATTTCAAAATAAAATAAATGCTGAATTAATATTTGAACACCGTCTGCGACGCTGGTTCGACATCAGCCCAACATTCGATAAACGCCTTTACAAGGTGAGCGTGACCGTTCCCGCAACCAAGACAGTGACACAAAGTAGGGAGGCGGTGCTGCTGCCGATCGGACCGTGGCGAGGCGGACCTAGAAATTAGGCCGCCCGCCAGCCCTTCTCCACACTCCATGGTGAACTCCACCAGAAACTTCTTCAAGCTCGTCTTCTGCTAGAGGTATAATCAATATATTAGCCGAATTTCACTGATACTCGTCGACAGCCACCTTGTTGAAAAACGCGTCTTTTCCGTTTTTATACACTTATCGCGAAGAAGGTAAGTTCCAGAGGCGTTTTCCCAGCAAAAACAAAACATTTGTATAACATTTATACAACGCCGGCCCAACGTCTTCGACGTTGGTCCAACATTGTATAAATGTTATAAAAATGTTTTGTGTTTGCTGGGTTGAAGTCGCCGATTTTGACTCGCCATCTTGTCGCGCGATGGAGCGACAGCGGACCGCCATGCAAAAGAAACGAGAGTCTATAATGGCTGATTTCATAAAATGTTAACAAGATTATCAATAGACCTCAGAATATAAACGTCGGTTAGCATGCTCAGAAATTCTAAAACTGTGTTATCAAGTTATATAAAGCTTTACATCTTGGCCGTTATAAAATTCCCAATTAAAGTCGTCCATACACCTGAATTGAATTACCCCCCTTACAACGGTGGATACTTTTTTGTAATAACTATGAAAAACCAGGGGTTTTTTCAATTTATAATTATTATAAATGTCTTAGTTATTTCTTCCCGCTTCTCTTGAATACCTATGATATGGGGCGAGGGATTTTAGAAAGTTTTCACTCTGTGAAGGGATCGATTTTAGACCTGAGAGCCCACAGGATGATAAATGTTAAAGGTGATCTATCACCCCTTATATGGTATGAATAATTATGTCCTTATATGGGGTGATTGGCTATCATGTGACCCTCTCAGAGGGTCACATGATAGCCAATCACCCACATATAAGGGAAAACTTGTGCCCCATCTTGTAGCAGCTTTGATGTATTTGTCACAAATTCATTCATACTATATAAGGGGTGATAGATCACCTTTAAAATAAGACCATTTTATTTCGCTTGATGTGAGAGTTACGACGGTTTTTAATAAGTTTAGCATTTAAATAAAATCACATAGCAAATGATTAGCTTACACATTTATTTATTTTAAAATAATAGTTGTAGGCTTTTGAGAATGTGCTACCTTGTTAACAATAATCGTGATAATGTGCCGCTTGCCAATGTAAATATGACACCAGCAAGATAAATCACTCCGCGCAAGTTGAAATAACTTATATATAATATTCACAACATTCAAGTTGGAACATAATTTGTGTACTTTCAGACATACATCATATCGTAAGAATGGCCTTCAAAACATTCTTAGTAGTTTTGATCGTTGCTGGGTTGATCGCCATGTCGGATGCACACGATTCTAAGGGACAATCTAAAGGAAAATCTAAGGGAAAGTCTAAAGAGATATCTGAAGAAAATGCTCAAGAATGTGGTAAGATTAATTTAATAATAGTCTGTTCTCAAAATAACCAATGTATTTTTATGAGAATTACCCTTTAAAGCGCTGGAATAGTTTTGTACAAACCAAGAGACGAAAGGGGTTTCAATTTGAAATCGTCATAAATGTATTAGCTAGCTCTTTCTGCTTCATTTGAATACATATGTATGTTATGGGTCTACGCCCATTTCAACAAAATATTTATTTCAGTGCGGAGCCCGTCTTCAGACGTCAGAATTTGACGTCTGAAATCTGACGTCTCAAGACGGTCCCCGCACTGAAAGGTTTGAATAATAATAATAATAATAATAATAATAATAATAATAATAATAATAATAATAATAATAATAATAATAATAATAATAATAATAATAATAATAATAATAATAATAATAATAATAATAATAATAATAATAATAATAATAATAATAATAATAATAATAATAATAATAATAATAATAATAATAATAATAATAATAATAATAATAATAATAATAGTAATAATAATAATAATAACAATAATAATAATAATAATAATAATAATAATAATTATAATAATAATAATAATAATAATAATAATAATAATAATAATAATAATAATAATAATAATAATAATAATAATAATAATAATAATAATAATAATATTAACAACAACAACAACAACAACAACAACAACAACAACAACAACAACAACAATAACAATAACAATAATAATAATAATAATAATAATAATAATAATAATAATAATAATAATAATAATAATAATAATAATATTAAACTTTATTTATAGAGGGCAGACCATTTAGTACATCGTACTAATTTGCAATGGGCCCTCTTTGTACACATGCAATAGTACAATGATTTAAATATGTACAAAACTAATGGTAAAATATTATACAGGATATAATACAGAGTATATTTAAAATTTTATACATAAATTTACACTGCAAAAACATCATGGCTATTTAAGAATGTGTACATCATAAATGTATTTTTTTATTATTATTATTCAGCTTTTGTTATACATGGCACACAAGAAATAGATATAATTGTAACGATAGAAAAAGAAATTATTGCAATATTGTGTAAATATTTTTCAAAACCAGAGATAGAATAACTACATAACTTATTATACAATGTTTCATTGTAGTAAAAAAGAGACTCTGGAAAGCGTAGAATTCTGATTAGAACTTTTGTGTATGTAAGTATATATCTAAAATATTGTTAAAACCATTTGATATGTTCTGATAGCTTTTGAAATATATGTACACAGACACGGATGTATGTGGGGTGCCTACCTACCAGACGCAATCCGTCAATATATCCGGCTGTGTTGGCGATGTCGAAGCGTCAAGTTGTGATGGAGACTGCCCTTCCAACACTCATTACGACCCAGAGACTGGCGTCCTCGTGCGTAACTGTACGTGCTGTCAACCGAAAACCTACCTGGAACGTACAGAATCCCTACCCTGTAAGTGTATGCTAACGACCACGAGACCTTCACCCAATGCTGTTTCAATGTTGGGCCAGCATCGTAGACGGTCGACAGACATTGAAGTAGCTTTGGGCTATAAACTTCTTTCAGCGATTTTTATTATGTTTTGGTGAATTTATATAATCTATAATACTCAACATTGCTTATTTTTTTTCATTTTAATTAGGACAAATAACTCCCCCGACGTCTGATAGGCCTGTAAAGCGTTACACGCCGGGTTTTTACAGTGTAGCAGTTTCTTGAACCGGCCAGTATAATATGCTAGCCGATTCTAGAAACAGCTACACTGTAAAAATATAATAATTTGTATTCTACCTGGTTGCATCGAACGCTAATTCTTGCAAAATTTCAGTTGAGGTTGACATTTCATTTTCCCCTTTTATTCATCAGGCACGGATGGCAGTACATACAACTACACATACGAAACTGTACTGGACTGCGCCTGTGATGTCTGCGAAGAGCCTACAGGTAAGTTATTTGTGGAGGAAACATAGCCTGCTTTTAGTCTCCTGAGTCCGTATTCTCTTAAAACTTACGATGTATCGATTGGTCGAGAAGGCCATCTCGACCAATCCGAAGCCTACGATATATCGTAACTTGTACGAGAATACGGGCCCTGGTAATCAGCCTGTGAGTCCGTATTCTCGTACAAGTTACGATATATCGTAGGCTTCTGATTGGTCGAGATGGCATTTATGCTCTTTAATCCTGACTCACAGTAGCCCACTTTCAGGCTCTTCTGGCTCAGAGAATATAGTCCACTTTGATGCTAATTCTGACTGGGAGTCGCCTGCTCGCAGACACAAGCCGTTGAATCAATGCTGGGCTAACGTTGGTCCAGCGTCGTAGACGGTGGACCAACGTTGACCCAACATTGACTCGACGTCTTGTGGCTAAGAAGAAGCCTAGCCAGCGGAGCCTCGCACAAAAATTTAATATTTATAATTGTTATTGAACAATTTATTTTACCACGGAAAATAGTATTTACGAGAAAAACATTAGCCTTCAGAACCTTACCATCAAAGTGCTAAACACGTCTAAACCAGTTGCAGCGTTTTAATTTGAACTCCAAAAATTAGTATTTAAAGAAAAATTAGCATATATTTTGAATGAAATTTGTACTATATCGGTATTGTTTGCCTACTTGAAGTTGTGGATCGCTGTAGCGATATACAAATTCAGGTGGGTAAATAATTAAATTTTATGACTGAGCGCATAAAGGGTTAATATGGAGTATTAATTAACCGATTAGACAATCACAGGACATTATACTGAGCATGGTGGTTTGTGTCTTTATTCTCAGGCTAGAAATAAAATGTCGTTGGGATATTCTTCATCAACAATATTAAATAACGTTGAAACCGAAATTTAAAAATATTTAAAAAATATCAGGTTATTTAAAAAAAAAATTTTAAGGATACAAAATTAAGAGGTTATTTTTCTGCACGTGTTGTTCTAATAATAGTCCTATTAGATCAACTAGAAAGGTTTTTGACGGTCATGTCAATTCACTATGAGATATTGGTTGTAATTGGTCTAATCAAGGTCAAATATATAAACCAAAGTAATCTTGAGAGAAAAACATGGAATCACTATACTTTCTTGAAGAATGAAACCAGTTGTTTAAAGGTGACATATCACCCCTTATATAGTATGAAGAAATTTGTGACAAATAAATCAAAGTTGCCACAAGATGGGGCACAAGTGTTTCCTTATATGGGGAGATTGGCTATCATGTGACCCTCTGAGAGAGTCACATGATAGCCAATTACCCCATATATGGGGTGATTGGCTATCATGTGACCCTCTGAGAGGGTCACATGATAGCCAATCACCCCACATAAGGACATAATTATTCATACCATGTAAGGGGTGATAGATCACCTTTAAGCTGATCGATTCTGGTCCCGCTCTGTGTCAAATATATAGCAATGAGATTATGTTTGAAATATTGTTAAATCTCGCGATGTTTTTACGGTATTTTTGCTGACTCTCAGGTGGCAAGCTCCAACTGTAAGTACGCATATTTAAGCTCTGTACCATTAAAAAAACAGTTGAGTTATGTATCATTCAAATATGTTTATTGGGTGATAATTTCTGCATTTGAAACCTAAAAGGCGGTAACTATTTAAAGAAAAAATAAAAGTAATACTTTAAGTTTACTTTAAATAATAAAAGTATAAGTCATTTTGCGCGGAACTAATACAATATTATGCTGAAATATTTTGTCATTAGAATGGAGACAAAAAAGTAGGCCTTCACTAACAATGACGTTCATATATAAATGTGAGTGACAGTAAATTTTCAGTACTTACTGAAAAGTCGTAACCCGTTAATCGCCAAATTATTAAAATGGAATTTTCACTTGAATTTGTGTTTCGCTGACGCGATCCACAACTTCAAGTGAGTGAAAATTATTCAGATTTGACAAAATGGAGCTGGTCAGCTCTTTTCTAATTTTGCTGATTGATGTCACATTTTATATTTAACGTGTTTAAAAGGTGATACTAAATGTTGTAATAAAAAATTGAAAACCCGAATTTATTCGGGACTGGCGATATCTAGAAATGCATATGAAATATACCAGTACATATAGGTATTCCCACAATAATTACTGCTGATTTCGGACAGTAAACAGAAAAATAAGCTTTTTTGAGATTTTCTTTTCAGATTCAGTTGTGGGATTCTGACATCTGACATCGAAGACGTTGGGCCGACGTTATATAAATGTTACACAAATGTTGTGTTTATTGGAAACACACCAAATATTATTAAAGTGAGGATCAATTATGTTTGTTTTTGATTTAACCTTTTCGTCACAATAATATTTGATTTTTATTTATTTTTTCGCAAATTAAATATCAGCTTTCTCATAGATAGGACGTGACATCATTTTGAATAATTTTCAATCACTTGAAGTTGTGCATCGCGTCCGCGAGACACAAATTTAAGTGATTAAAAATCCCAATTAAGCAACCTGGTGGTTAAAGGATTAATTAATCACGTGTTTTGCCAGTAGAAAATACCAGATGGAGTGATTTCCTTGTATTGTAATATTTGATCAAGTAAATGACGCATACGTACATGAAGGTACACATGCATTTTCGAAATAATGAGAGATAAGCGATAAAATAAATAAAGATATAGTGTTAATTTGAAACGCTGTTCTGCAAGGCCCAAAAGCAGTAATCACTTTGTTTTTGAGTGCACAGGCACTGTCTTTTGGTTTTCAAAGGTAACGAAGGCTAATAAATGAATGCTGGTCAAACGATATAATGACAATTTGCCTCTGACCCCTGTCTGAGTAAACGCTATGGTATCGATTCTGTTGCAGAAATCATGAAGATCTTGGCGAAGACGAGCGGACGTCTTTTCAGAAATGGGGAAGATTAAACTTGGCCTGAGTCTCGATGCATACATCTATTTCTAGTAGTAGTGTCAAGAAGAACGTTTAGAAATTTCACGATTTAATGATATTGCCACAGAAATAAAACACTGTTGATACGTGTCAACACTTTTAATTTTTTAAAACATAACTTTTAAAAAAAAAAACGGTATCAGACCATGTGTTTTACCAATTTCACTGTATGCCCATGCTGAGCTAGTAACTATTTTACAATTAATTATCTTAACACTGATAGCGCTGAAAATTTTTTGTGTAAACTATATTTGGAGACTAAAGGGGTATTTTCATTTTTTAATCATTAAAATATCTCAGTTAGTTCTTTCCGCTAAACTTCATTTGAATACATATGTTTAACCTAGTGGTAAACATATATCATATTATGTTATATGTTTATCACTATATATGTTTATATGGTCCGTATACTGCCATACAAAGCTAAAAGGCAGTATGTGCCCACTTTTCAGATACTGCCTTTTTGTTTCCCATAGCAGTATAGATTTCTACCTCATATTCTACTAGGTTACAATGTGGAGTAGTACTAAATTTGGGCCGAAATACAAACAAAAGAAACTTAACCCTTTCGGCGTCCAAATATTTTAGCGAGAGTTTTGCCAATATTATTATCAGAGCCATTTTATTCATTATCACGATGATGTGCTGCAGTTTATAATCATGCACTTAATCAAACGTTTGTGTTTTACTAACCCTATATCGTTTCTGTATTGGTTTGATTTTAGATGAAATAAAATGTGAAAATGAGTATTTTATAAACCTTCTTTGTGAAATATTTTATGCGTGATCAGTTTTGAATCAATCCCAACGGACACAAGTCATTGAATTAATGCTGATTTAACGTTGGTCCAACGTTGTAGACGGTAGACCAACGTTAAACCAACATTAATTCAACGATTCCCATTATTTTTTTATGAACGAGATTTCAGTTGAGTACCAAAGCAGCACGTTCTAAACCTTTCAACTAGTGAAAGCTGTGTACTACAGCGAAGTTCTACAATAGTTTAAAATTCACCATTGCCGTTTTAAGCTCCGAAAAAGCCATATTTAAATGAATTGTTCCCTCCCGCTCGCAGTGGCGGATCTAGTGAGGGCTGTGTTCCGAAATTAAAGCGACCAAATTTCGGCTAAAACATGCTCTATACACTGTTTGCACGATTTCGCGCATAAGAAGGACTCCCAACTAAATAGTTCAGTTTTAATCACTGTGTGGCGCGTTGTAACAGAAGTGTGACAGGACTCCCAACTAAATAGTTCAGCTTTTAGTCATTGTAGTGTGTGGCGTGTTGCTATTGGAAAAGGTGTATAATGCACCATTTTGAAGCCTATAAGCCTTGCTTTCAAAAGCTCCCGGTGGCGCATGCCCTCGGACCCCTCCAGTCTAAAAGTCTAAAGTGGAGGCTAGGTGTGATGTGTAACATCTAGTTAAAATCGGTCGCCCCCCGTCAGTCAAATACTGGCTCGACCATTCTGCTCTGCAAAGCCAAGATGCACTATTGGCTCCTGTTTTGCTGTCACTCAGAGCGGTTATGCATACATTGGTGAACGCATTGATACATGGCCGTATCCAGGTGGGGTGTCTGTAACCTTACAACAAGGCAATTTCACCACCTGTATACACAATTTAAAGTCTTGTTTTTCAAAATTTCTTGCAACACCCCCTTTGCCTTAGTCTGGAAACAACCCTGTTGATAAAATAATTACTTATTATATATTAGATAATGGGTGAAGCAGTCGACAAGACCGAGGGCGCAGCCCGAGGGCTTTATTTCTCATAATGTCGACTGCTGAACTCATTATCAGATATAGTCACTTACCCGACGGTTCAAAGTATGGAAACTTTAATCCCTCATAACCATATGATCTTTAGGGTAACTAGCAAAAAAAATGTTAACTTCGCGCTGTTTTTATCATTCACATTGTCGTTATTATATTATCATCCCATTAGGTATGAGAGGGTGTATCTGTCACTTTATTGAGTTTCCTATAAACCATTTTATATCTAAGAAGACATTATATCGATTTATCTATTGAAGATGTAACGTTGGTCATGTAACGTTGTCGCCTGTTTGTCTATTTTTGTATTATTTTCAGTGATAAAATAATAAAAAAACTACCCGCATGCATACAACATACATGTACACTATGTCAGTCATCCATGACATTACAATCATATTCCGGTGCATAAAACGCACGTACTAGAAAATTTAACGTTAATCGGATAAATTTATACAATATTCATAATTTTTATGCCTAGACTTTAATAGTACCACAAATGCACAAGATTCATGCAATATCGTTTTTTATCCCCCGCCCGAAGGGAAAGGGGGATTTTAGACGCACCAGGATTCTGTCCGGCTTCCAGCGTCCGGCGTCCGGCGTCACGTTCCCTTGTGGGCGCAAAACTCAAAAACTTAATGTCAGAAATTATTCAAATTTTACTATCACATTCCCCGTTACATGGAGATGCGTAGGTAACTTCTTTAAATTCAAAATGGCCGCCACGAATCAACTTCATTTTTTTTTGGGGGGGGGGGCGCAAAAATTCAAAAATTGTATTGGTCAATATTTTTGAAATTTTAACATCACATTCCTAGCGATATGGCGATGTGCAAGTGATTTTGCAAAGATGCTACCAAAATTCAAAATGGCCGCCAATTTTTTTTCTGGGTGCAAAAACTTTAAAACGTAATGTCAGAAATTATTCAAATTCTACAATCACATTCCCCAAGAAATAGAGATGTGCAGGTAATTTTTTTTAAGGTTTCGCTGAAATTCGAAATGGCCGCCACGGATTATTTTTTTTGTGGGCGCAAAAACTCAAAGTTAAAAATTATTCAAATTTCACTATCACATTCCTCACCATATGGAGATGTGCAGGTGATTTTTCAAGCTGTTACCGAAATTCAAAATGGCCTCCAAGAATCAACCTCAATTTTTTGTGGGCGCAAAAACTCAAAAATTCCGAAAAAATACGAAATAATTTTACAATCACATTACCCACCTCATGCAGTTGATTTTACTAAAATTTTTTAGGAAATATTCCTAGTTGAAACCCCACATTTTGTTGTATTGTTATGGTCTAGCTATCTTGTACGGTTTGTCAGATATCACGCATATTAAAGATAATTGAGGTCGATCGTCGGCCATTTCAAATTTAATCAAATTGCAATTTTTTAGGGCATATCCTTACCTAAAGCCGCACATTTGGTTTTATAGTAATGGTCTAGCTATCTGGCACGGTTGGTCAGATATCACGCATATTAGAGTTAATTATGACCGATAGTCAGCGATTTAAAAGTGACGGAGTTCAAATTTGTCAGGGCAAATCCCTACCTGAAACCACATAAAATTATTTTGTTTTATTGTAATGTTCTAGCTGGCACAGTTTTCTGGATATCATGTATAATAAAGTTAATTATGGCCGATAGTTGGCAAATTTTAAATTTGGACGAGATGATATATCCCTACCAGGTCTAGGTATCTGGCAAGGCTTGCCAGATATCAGGCATATAAAAGGGTATAATGACAAATGGTCGTCCATTTAAGTAGGGCAAATTTAATAAAACCCAAAAAGCACATCTAAAACCCCCTAAGGGATGTGTGTGTTAAATACGAAATAAATCCTAAATCTCCTCCGGAAACGAAATAGGGCCAGAAATCAGGCATATTAAGGCTAATTATTGCCGATGGTCGGCCAGTTAAGTAGGTGAAAAATCTTTTGTCAGGTTCGTAATCATTCAATAAAGATGGAGTACTATTAGGAAAATCTGACACAAACAATTATTTAAAAAGAAGATTGATGGTTAGATATGTAAAAGGCGTTCCTTGTAATTGATTGTTTGATAATAAAAGACCTATCTAGTAAAAAAAAAATCTGAATTCGTTAAATAGACTCTATTTGAACTTTGGTGAACGGAGACCAGACTGGAGCAAAATAAAGGGTTGTATTATTATAAAGCTTTATAAAGGGTAATGTATATCTATGCTGGAGCTCTATAACCTAGGGAGCGTCTCGTCGCCTCGGAGCTAAAGGATTCTATCTGACACTCGTCAGAGTGGCAGATAGGATCCTTTAGCTCCGAGGCGACGGTCTAATCATACCATTGACTGTGTTACATTTATAGATTACATTAGAAATCTGATTATTAAATTCTAAGCCCTTGCCAACGGTGATTCCCATGTTGTGCGAACGAAAATACTTTGCATTTAATCACAATAAAAGTTAACTTACAAACTTGACTCCAATCATAAACCCTATTTAAATGTCGCTGCAGTCGCTCCCAGTCTTCTATACTATACATTTTCCGAAAACATTTTGCATTATCGACGAGCAAAGATAATATTGAATGTTCTGTACAATCCGGCATGTCATTTATGAAGTGAAAACATAATAATGAGTATCGATCCCTTTGGTAGAGCAGATGTAACAGGCACCCACTCAGCTATGGAGCCATCATCTCCCACTTTTTGAGGCCGATTTTTCAAGTAATCGGTAATCCACAGTGGTTATTTAACAGAAAGTTTTGAATGCTATGAATGACCATGCATGTGATTAACCGAGTCAAATATACTTTTGAAAAATCCAAACATATCATATCCGTTTGTTCACCTTTATTGACCCTTTAACCGCCGGTGTCGCATATATTCGGGTTTTCATTTTTTATTAGCACATTAAGTACCACCTTTTAAACATGTTAAAGATAAAATGTGACATCAATCAGCAGCATTTGAAAACAGATGACCTCCATTTTGTCAAATCTGAATAATTTTCACTCACTTGAAGTTGTGGATCGCGTCAGCGAGACACGACTTCAAGTTAGTGAAAATTCAGATTGAATAATTTGGCTGTTAAAGGATTTGGTATTTACCATCTGTATCATAAACGGATAGTGTGGTGCACGATTTGCTGTTCATAGAACCATGTTAGTCAGTATTAATTAGCGGTTCAACAACATATATAAACACTTGTAAATTGTACTGTCCATAACCTCAGCTACTATGCATAAAATTAAGGTTCACGATGGAGCTAGAACGTCTGCACATTCTTTGAGAATACGTGATAAAAACAAAATGGAAAAATGGAAATAAATGGAATTATGTATTTTATAATTATCAACATAATTTGCGTACTTTTTTTGCGTACGGAAAAATGCGCTTTGCGACTGATCACGTGTAGATGTACCTGTGTTGTCTTCTCCCAGGCCGTGGATTGATGAATTTGCTTTACCCCAAAAAAATCAATATGGCGGTAACTGAGAGCGATCTCGACCCCAAAGTCCGAAAAATGTCACTAACTTTTTTAATGACTGTGCGACTTGTGAGCTGCGGGCATGTAACTGAAATGTTACTGATTCTAAAAAAAACTATTTTCGACCTGAATATTCGGGGACAAATCTTATATATGACCGTCCAAACAAATGTCCCACGATTTTGTAGGGGGTCAATCTGGGGCTAAAACGTGTTTCCGCCACTGGGGCTAGTGCAGATGGGTCACAACTATAGTTATAAATCAGTGCAACACGCCATCTTTCATAACTCAATAACACATTTACCGATCTGTAAAGTTTGTCCATGTATATAGGCCTATTTACAATGCTGTACAAAGTCAAACGGCAGTATCCCCTTACTTCTAAAGTCCGAATGTACTGCTTTCCAGAACAGTACTGACCTACTATAAAATACCATTATTTTTTTGTACTTGTTCAGAGCACGACCCCGTGCAGTCTGTGAAGTCGTAGATGTCATCATTATTTGTATCTGGCACTTGTTCAGAGCACGACCCCGTGAAGTCTGTGAAGTCGTAGATGTCATCAGATACATTAGTACGACTACTTATATTATTGATGACATTCACCTAATGCTGTTTAAATGTTGGCCCAGTCGAAGACGGTGGGCCAACATTGAAACAGCATTGGGTGAATGCTTCGTGTTTGCTGCAAGGATTATACCCCTGTAAACACAGCCATTCATTGGTAATTTTATTTATCTGGCGTTATTTATTCTCTGAGTCAGCCTTTGAGTCAACTGTGGGTTATTCCTTTGCGTTATTTACTTCCTAGAAGCTATTTTTGAAGCTTGATTCACTGTGCAATTCCAATTTTTAACAGAATGCTTACACAACTTGTGTGAATCGCCCTGTCATTCCTCGACATACTAATGATATGCTCTTGCTCTTGTAATCTTCAACAGTTCAAGTCACCTGAAGCTGCTTTTATTAGCAAATACGAGAGATAATTGCGCCTATTCCGGTTAAAAGTTGGGTCACTATCGCAAACGATGGCCCATTGTTATAAGCTGAGCTTATCTGCTGTGCAGAGACAATAGGTAGTAACTGCTTACTTTTCAAGTAAGCAGTTACAGCATTTTGGCTTTGTAAAACATATCTCCTCAACCCTTTGAATCCTATAGATGTTTCGCATTATTATGCTGCTCTGCAAAGCCGAAATGCAGTATCTGCTTACTTGTGAAGCAAGCAGATACATGTACTGCCTTTTGGCTTGGAACAGCAGTATTGTTTCGTTGAAGTTGTCCACTTTGTATTCTGTCCACTCGTCGTAATTGGGTGTCTGCCTATACATTTCCGTTCAAAGACAAACACCAGTAACTGCTTACTTTACAAGTAAGTCGACTGTATTCGTTTCGTCTGTTTTATTAGCAGGTTAAATCACAGTTATTACAGGGATAAAGGGAGTGTTTAAACATCAAGATTTGCATGGAATTTGACAACCATGCGAAATTTTCACACACTTTTTTGTGGGTCGCGGTAAATCCTTAACCCTTTAAGCCCTCACGATGCATTAAAGCATCGTTTTACATCCCTGAAAACAGACTTAATTTTCCAACAACCAAGGGTTTCAGAAGGAAAATTTCCGTAAAACTGGTTTACCAATAAATGGCAATTTTCTATAATTTCTACACCACATCAAATCATCTTCATCCACTGCAAGTCGAGAATTGCAACAGCAATTCGCGGCTTGTAGTGGATGAAGATGACGACGGTAAACTCAGGCTTGAAAGGGTTAATTAATAATGGGAGGGGGGATTTAACCCTTTAGCCGCCAAATTATTCAATTGGAATTTTCACCCGCTTGAAGTTGTGTCTCGCTGACGCGATCCACAACCTCAAGTGTGTGAAAATTATTCTGATTTGACAAAATAGAAGTCAACACATTTCAAATCTTGCTGATTAATGTCACGTTTTATCTTTAACCGGCGGTTAAAGTAAAGGGTTAATAAGATAACTTAGCGACAAAAGGTTCAAAAAAATTATCGTGTTCACACAAACACACAAATGCCCTTTACATTTGAGACGTTCTGAGAATCAGATTCTGAGTGAGCTGGCATCGTGGAGGCTTCATTGAGCATTTCTAGATATTTAGGATGATATTGAAGATGGCCGCCGGCGTAAAGTCACACTTGAGAAGTTGTGCAAATCAGTCAATATCGAGCTCAATTTTCTTTCCCAATAGGGGCCCACTTCTTTTTAACTATAGTTTGGTCGTCAGTATAGACGGTGGTCCAACATTGACCCAAGCATGGGTCAATGTATTTTGTTCGCTGGTATATAGAACACTTTACTTCCAGATATTATTTTGTCAGAATATTTAGCCTAGCCCTTTTAGCCCGTGAGGCTATTTGAACAAACAGGCCTACTAGGCCCCGCGCCCGATATCAGCCATTTCTTCACTTAATGAAGCCGCCACCAGATGGCCTCGCCACTTGGTTGATTGAAATAATTGCCGCTCCCCTGAGCGCGCTGAGAGGTGTTGGACTCGGCCAGACCAGAGATAGGTAATTTGTGATGCCCGCCCAGGAAGAATGAGATGTTAACCAACGTTTGCCCTCAGTCTGCGACGCCGGCCCAGCATTGAGCCAACATTGAGTCAACGTGTCGTTTTCACTGGTCGTGCGATGCCCGCACGTCTGTCCCGCAGAGGCCGCGCTCCTGCCCTCTGATTGGCCCAGCCTGACCAGCGCGCCGCTCTCTGATTTGCTGGGGGCTTGTACACATAAAACCTGCAATTTACCGGAATCCACAGAATAATGAACAATGAAATTTGGCTATTACGTTTAGCCGAACATATTTAACAGAACACCGCTCGTAAAGCAATCCCCATAATTATCGGGCTCTCTTGGGGGAAACATTCATTAGACAAGTTCAATGCATTTAGCCAACGTCTTGCTGATTCTGTCGCGCCATAATCCAGTGCCTGTGGTTTGTGTGTGCACGTACTATATTTTATCACACAATTGAATTAACTATCTACCCACTATACACAACTAAAATAGTCGTCCTAAATTCGTTTTATTAGCTAATCAAATCATTGTTATTAGGAATGAAATGAGTGTCTAAACATCAATATTGGAAAAACATGTCTGGTCTCAAATTAAACATATATGAGTAATTTTATAATTGTTAATCGTTATAATGATATAGGCCTACTAATCCGTTATAACGGACTGATAATCCTTTATAACGGTCTTCTAACTTACCACTAATCCGTTATAACGGACTGATAATCCCTAACTGACAAATAATCCGTTATGATGATCTACTAATCCGTTATAAAGGTCTGCTATCCATTCTAACGGACAATTAATCTGTTATGCAGGTCTATTGATGAACTATTAATCGTTTTATGGTCTACGAACTGACTACTAAGCCGTTATAACGGATTGCTAATCCGTTATAACGGACTTCTAATCCGTTACACCGGTATACTAATTGACTACTAATCCGTTATAGCGATCACTAATACGTAAATAGTAGTGATCCGAATCCGAATGGTTATATATTATGTTCGACCTGAATTTAAAGTGATATAGATTCTGATAATTGTTCTGTACCTGTCTCTTCACAATTTGAAACTAACCGCAGACAATTCCTAACAACATTGAATCAGCGCATCGTGTTTGCAAGTGAGTAAAATTTATTCAAATTTGACGAGAGGGAGGTCAACGATTTTAAAATCTTGTTGATTAATGTCACGTTTTATCTTTAACATGTTTAAAAGCTGTGATATAATGAGCGTATAAAATATTTCAAAACGAATATTCAAATCGGGACCGGCGGTTAAAAGTTTAAGTAAATATTGAAGTAATGCTGTTCCACTGTCTGTGACGCGACCAAATGTTCAACCAGCATCGGTGCACGTGTCACTGATTGTTTGGGTGTAGTCGTAAAATCGGTAAATTCTGAATACCTAAATAATTTTTCCCGTCATTCGTAATTGGCGGAAAATCAGAACCAAAAAAAGACAAAATTAATGTTTATTAAATTACAAAATTATATTCTATGTGATTTCATCCAAACTAACCATGTCAATAAAAAATAAATATATCTAGCTAACTACTTTTAACGTATATAGTCAAGAACTATAGTATATTTATTATTTGATTGTTCTTCGTTCGTCATGTTTGTCTGTACATACTATAAATTAATTTGTTCTGTTTATATTCATTTCATGTATTTTGTATATATTATAATGTTTTGAGTGTCCCAATGATGATGGGTGAATGTTCATTGGGTTTACCCTCTTGAAGTAAAGATGTTATTGTTATTATTATTATTATTAGTAGTAGTAGTAGTAGTAGTATAATTTAATAGCTATTGCATTGTTTTATTTAAAACTGCTTTTTACAGGCAATTTACAATCTACAATTCAAAATATCTTTGTGAATAAATATATTGCTTGTAAATAGTTTATCAAGAAATAACAGCAATGTTTAATGTGTTTCATAGTTATTTCAATAGATAGTTCACAATATATTATCATGAAAGTTTATGTTTGATAATTTCACAGTGGGGATGTTTTCTTACCTTGCATTTCAAATGACCGCTTTTTGCTACTTTGATCCTGCAATGTGAGTTTTAGATGATTTTTTTTAAATGTCTGCACCAGCTATATGTTTATGATTATATCATATTCATAGTAATGCTAATTTGATGTTTAATTTGAGGTTATAGATTTTGTCATCTTGGGTCTATGCCATAGTTTTGAATCACAGTATTTAAGCGTTATATGTTACAGTAACATCACGTGAAAGTATTTTGCACTAGTAATTTATAGTATTTTACTGTAGAAATACAGTATTTTACAATAATATCTTGCAATAAAACTGTAATTATAGTTCTTTACAAGAAAGACAACGGTATTTACTGTTATAGGCCACGTTCATCTTCTGTGAAAAGTGCAGTATTTTACATACGGTAAATACTGTTTAAATCTACGGTACATTACATTTTTCAGGTAATTACTGTAAGTTTAAGGTAGGATAATGACACCATGGCTGTGATGATCTTATCGTGTAATTTACGGTTGAAGCTAAGAGTGCACAAAGGGGAACTTGTAACGTCTCAGCAAACACAAAACATTCGCATAACATTTGGACCAGCGTTGTACAAATGTTATGCAAATGTTTTGTGTTGACTGGGAGACCAAAGTCGTATATATAGTAATAGAATGTCCTTGGTCTGAGAGTGAGCGGGAACAATGACCTGGTCTGGAAGTAAAGCTATTAATCGTTTCCCGCCAATGATCATCAATTATACAACGATGTGCAGTAAATACAACAGGTACGGTAATGATAGTTCACTCTGTCAGTCCAAGAGCCCGGAGGGTTTTATTTATGGTTTTAGGTCCAAATGTGCCAGCAGTTGTTTCTATGGAGAAAATGTCTCAGAAATTCAAATCTGGAACTATTTAAGTATAACACATATATAAACTATGTAATATCAGACAGAACTCTTGTACGTTTGTAAGATTTTGTTAATTCCTGTCAAAATTATAACACGTGTGAAGAAATATACACATCTACATGTTTTAGTAAAACAAATAACACGAGATTATAATAATAATAATTAGCTACCGTACCATACATTTTACCTTTATTCTAAAATACAATAACCACCTTTGAAAGGGTGCCAGTTAAAATTCCTAGCTCCTTGTGGCCATAACTAGAGCGAAAATGACATTTATAGGCATGTTTATGAATAAAAATTACCAATGAAGTTACTTTTGTGTTAGTAAGTATTCAAGATTAAATTCCTGACATATTTTTCCTATAGAAACAACTAGCCTGCTTCTAATCATGTCAATACAAATGTTCAAGTCAAACAAATAATACTTGATTATAAGAATACTTGGTAAATACCATACAGTTTTTGCTATTTTAGACAAAATAACCACTTTTGTGTCTGTAAATGTACCAAATTTAATTTCCAGTTCCTTTGTGGCCATAATCAGACCAACAATACAAATTTATAGGCATGTATATCAATAAAAATTCAAAATTAGCAATAAACCAATTTGTCGATTATCAATTTGCCATTACAGAATCATAGATTCATTTGAGGGTACCCTACTTTTAAGTTGATATAAAAAAACTGCTCCCGTTGTATTTGTAAGAGTTCCAGATTTTGAGACATTTTTCCTATGGAAACAACTGACGGGACATTTGGACCTAAAAACATAAATAAAAACCTCTGGGCTCTCGGACTAATACCAGACAGTGTTCCAAGTGAAATTTTGCTATTACGTTTACTAGAACATATTTAACAGAACACAGCTCGTAAAGCAATCCCCATAATTACCGGGCTCTCTTGGGGGAAGCATTCATTGGACAAGTTCAATGCATTTAGCCAACGTCTTGCGGATTCGGTCGAGCCATAATCCAGTGCCTGTGGTTTGTGTGTGCACGTACTATATTTTATCAGAAATATTGAATTAACCCTTTAAACCCCAAATTATTCAATCCGAATTTTCACCCACTTGAAGTTCTGTCTCGCTGACGCGATCCACAACTTCAAGTGAGTGAAAATTATTTCGCTTTGACAAAATGGAGGTCAACTGTTTTCAAATATTGCTGATTGATGTCACATTTTATCTTTAACATGTTTAAAAGGTGGTACTCAATGTGCCAACAGAAAATGAAAACCCGGATATATGCGGCACCGGCGGTTAAGGGGTTAACTCTTTACCCTCTATACACAACAATAGTTGTTTTAAGTTCGTTTTATTAGACGATCAAATCATTGTTATAGGGAATGAAATGAGTGTCTAAACATCAAGATTTGAACAACATGTTTCGTCTCAAATAAACAAATATGAGTAATGTTACAATGGTTAATCGTTATAATGATAGGCCTACTAATCCGTTATAACGGCCTACTAACTGACAAATAATCCGTTATGATGATCTACTAATCCGTTATAAAGGTCTGCTATCCATTCTAACGGACTATTAATCCGTTATACCGGTCTATTGATGAACTGTTAATTGCTTTACGGTCTACTAACTGATTACTAAGCCACTATAACGGATTGCTAATCCGTTATAACGGACTGATAATCCGTTATAACGGTCTTCTAACTTACCACTTATCCGTTATAACAGACTGATAATCCGTTACACCGGTCTACTAATTGACTACTGATCCGTTATAGCGATCTACTAATACGTAAATAGTAGTAATCCGAGTCCGAATGGTTATATATTATGTTGGACCTGAATTTAAAGTAATGGAGATTGTGATAATTGTTCTGTGCCTGTCTCTTCACAATTTGAAACTAACCGCAGACAATTCCTAACAACATTGAATCAGCGCATCGTGTTTGCAAGTGATTATTTAAAATAGAAAATAGAGGTCAACAATTTTGAAATCTCGTTGGTTACTGTCACGTTTCATCTTTAACATGTTTAAAAACTGTGATATAATGGGCGTATAAAATATTTCAAAACGAATACTCAACTCGGGACTGGCAGTTACAAGTTTTAATAAATTTTGAAGTGATGCTGTTTCACTGTCTGTGACGCGGACCAAATGTTCAACCAGCATTGGTTCATTTGGCAGTGATTGTTTGGGTGTAGTCGTAAAATCTACAAATTCTAACTACCTAAATAATATTTCCCGTAATTTTCAATTGGCCGAAATCATGCAGAACCAAAAAAAGACAAAATTAACATGTATTGAAGTACTAGATTATAATCTCATAACTATTGCTTAGTTTTATTTAAAACTGCAAGCACTTTTTTGCAGGCATTTTACTATCTACAATTCAATATATCTTTGTGAATAAATATATTGCTCGTTAATAGTTTTTTCAAGCAACAACAGCATTGTTGAATGTGATTTATAGTTATTTCAATAGATATTTCACAATATATATCATGACAGTTTATGTTTAATAATTTCACAGTGGGAATGTTCCCTTACCTTGCATTCCAAATACCCGCTTTTTGCTACTTTGGTCCTGCAATGTGAGTTTAGAATGTTTTTTATTTATTTTCTAATGTCTATACCAGCTATATGTTTATAATTATATCATAATCATAGTAAAGCTAATTTGATGTTTAATTTGAGGTTGTAGATTTTGTCGTCTTGGGTCTATGCCATAGTTTTGAATCGCAGTATTACAGTGTTACATGTTACAGTAACATCACGTGAAAGTATTTTGTATTAGTAATTTATTGTATTCTACTGTATAATTACATTATTTTACAATAAACCTGTAACTATGGTATTTTACTAGAAAGACAACAGCATTTACTGTTATAGGTTACGTTCATCTTCTGTGAAAAGTGCACTATTTTACATATGGTAACTAAAATGTTTAAATCTACGGTAGGCTACATTACATTTTCAGGTAATAACTGTAAGTTTACGGTAGGATAATGGCACCATGGCTGTGATGATCTTATCATGTAATTTACGGTTGAAACGTAAAAGCTAAGAGTGCACAAAGGGGAACTTGTACCGTCTCAGCAAACACAAAACATCTGTATAACATTTGTACAACGTTGGCCCAACGTCTTCGACGTTGGACCAACATTGTACAAATGACATATAAATGTGTTGTGTTTACTGGGAAACTTAAGTCGTATATATAATTATAGAACGTACTTGGTCTGAGAGTGAGCGGGAACAATGACTTGTTTTTACAGTTTTCATAGAATAAAGCTATATTAATCGTTTCCCGTTAATGATCATCAATCATACAACGGTGTGCAGTAAACACAACAGGTACTGTAATTTTAGGTCACCCTATGCTTTTTAATGCTGAGCCATCGTCTACGACGCTGGCCCAGCATTGGATGAACAGCTTGTGCTTTCTGGGTGAATTCCGCTCTATCTAGTTGCGCATTATATCTCTGGGGGACAACACTAAGTATTCGTTTAGGCCCCGTATTCTCGTACAAGTTACGATATATCGTAGGCTTCTGATTGGTCGAGATGGCCAT
The DNA here is from genome assembly GCA_964017125.1 of Flabesymbios commensalis. Lineage (NCBI taxonomy): Eukaryota > Metazoa > Annelida > Polychaeta > Terebellida > Flabelligeridae > Flabesymbios > Flabesymbios commensalis. Next base: position 14,488,329 of record OZ024913.1, read on the forward strand.
CTCGACCAATCAAAAGCCTACGATATATCGCAATTTGTACGAGAATATGGACCCAGCCTCATAATATGTCGTTACTAACGTTTTTTCACCATCTTGGTTTTCAGGTTGCTGTCTGTATATTTCTCCCTGTTTACTGTCCACACAGCATAGATTTAAAAAGTGATACATCTAAATAAAATGGTATGTTTTATCCAAAGTCAAAAGGCAGCAACTACTTGCTTTTCAGGTAAGCCGTTACTGCCTTTTAGTTAGTTTTGCAGAGCAGTATTTGGCATCATCCATTTGATATATTTCGCCCTTTGGTGAGAATTGCGACATCAAGGCACATACTTCTAGGGGAATGAGTGACGTTGGTATAGCGTCGTAGACGGTGGACCAATGTTAAACAAACGTTGATTCAACGTCTTTTGTCTGCTGGGCTCTTGTGGTTCGCGGTAGCGAGAAATAACTACAAATGGGTGAAAATTTAGACTATTTAATTTAGCGCTTTAAGTGTTAATCACATAAAATAAAACCAATGTCTGATTATATCTGCCCTGTTTAATCGAGCGGCCTATAAATACAAATTGTTAGATTCTTAAGGCGACCTTCAAAAGGATCGGTCACCAACCACCCCCCGCCCCCCTGCTCCCACAGCCCCATCTGCGACTGTATTATGTTCACGACGATCATCTAAATCTCGTGACGCCACGTGGCCTAAATGTTATTAACCCTTTTGTGCCAGGGGCCTGTCCCATTCTAAATCTTAAGATGGGATTATGGTAACTTTTTTTCATTTATATTAGAAAAATAAGACCAACTTGACTTATTTTCTAATTGAAATTAGGTAAAGTTAAGATAATGTTAAGATTTCTAGGGGATGAGCCCCAGATTTCCAATCACTGAGTTATGTGAATCTTGATCGCAATTAGAATGCGCAAGCGACGTAACGAGCGCCAGCTATGGCTATATCGTCCCCTTTGGGTTGAAAAGGTGCATCTGCTACCTGTTAGAGTGACAGATACACCCTTTCAATACACAGAGAACAATACAAGGATAGTAGAAAAGTTTTACATTTATATGATAATGGCCGTAATTTGGCCATTATCCAGGGTGCTAAATTTAATTTGTATGCAGCACCTAAATAGTTAAAAATACTAGAGACAACGTGCATGATTTCCTCCACTTTGATATGAAAGGGTGTAGGCCTATCTGTCACTTTGTAAAGTGGCAGATACACCCTTTCATATCCAATTAAAATCCAATTAAAATTCAAATATCCCTGGTTGCTGTGCAGTTGCATTTTGGCCCAATACTGAGGTCATTAAACACGATTCATTTGCCCAGTGTTGATTTGACGTTGGCCCACCGTCTGCGAAGTTGGCCCAACATTAAACCAGCACTGGATTAACGTCTCGTGGTTGCTCGTATGCCACACACGCCTGATTGCGACAAAAGAACGGAGATCATGTTCTATAGTGACTCCCTCTGGCGAATGAAACGTATACTATAAAATAAAGATTCGTTGTGTTCGTGTAAGGCACCGTATAACATTTAATGTCGGTGGTATAATTTGCGAGCCTTGTGTTTTTGCTTAAAATAATGCTTCAGACCGTAGGATCTCTTTTAGAAACACGAAACAAAATGTTTTGGAAAAAATCATTATTTCCTCATATCTTTTAATCTTTCTTTGCAACAAAAACATTACAAATCAACAATTACACATACAATGCACCTGTGTTCAATATATTTGACTAATTCCAGGCAAATATCGTCCCCAAACCAAAAGTCGTTTCTGGGTTATTTTTTGTCAGAAATATTGATTATGTAGGGGAGATCGGCCACCATGATTATTGGGGCAAAGTGAACATTTAATTTGTTCACCAAATGTAGGCTATTAATTAATTTAGAACATGGAGCCTCTGGGGAATGTTTTTGAAGTGCATATGTCAGCTGCTGTAAATTTGGTGGCTGTAACTTTGTAGGTATGTGATAGATATGAATGAGAATGTGTATTGTGAAGGAAAAAGTATTTTTTAGAGAAATAATAATTTTCTCTATATTTTCAACACTCCTTGGAACTACTAAATCTTAAAAAAATGCAGAGTAGGTGGTGAAAATTATCTTTTCGTATTCCCATGGACCATGAATGATAAAAACAAATTATCCTGAAGTTTATTTAACTTAACACTCCTAAAAATTGTGATGCTGGGGCAGTCCCCACCATCGACGGGGCACCATGGAAAATCACTTGAGGTGTAATTTCCATTGGAGCACCATAGACATTTACAGCATGGGGAGCCATGGAATCCAAATGTCCAAAGTGCCATGTCCTTGATGAATATATCGTTCTCTGACTCCCCCTGGATATGAAAGGGTGTATCTGTCACTCGACAAATTGGCAGATAGACCCTTTTATATCCAAGCCAGGGGACGATATATATTATATCACCAAAATGCACATCTTCACAATGCAATATTACAGTGTCACATGATCGAGTTAAGAGGCACAGCCCTGATATGGTTTGTACAAATATAGGTCAGCTTGTCACAAGATAATGTACACATAAAATCTAGTCAAGCGACATGCATTGTGAATATATGTTCCCGCTCTGAAAAACAAATAAGAATAATTCTAATAGATATATAATAATTTATGTGTAATATAAAAATTATAATTCAATGTTTTTCTCCGATTTAAAAACGACTAAGAATCGTATGTCATTTCAAAGAAATATATATGATTACAATTATATTTTTTATTTGTTTACCGATTTAGAAACAAATACAAAAAAATTGCGCTAGTTTAAAACATATATAATTATTTACATATTTATATAATATATAATTCCATCTTTTTCTTGATTTTAAAACGAATCAGAATATTAGGTAATTTTAAAACATATATATAATTCTTTGAGTAGTGCGAAAATGCACCCCGTAGAACGATGTAATAACAGTTGCCACATCTTTAAATGAACGTTAGCAGTGTGAACCCAGCAAACACAAATCATTTGTATAACATTTGTACAGTGTTGGACCAACGTCGAAGACGTTGGGCCGGCGTTGTACAAATGTTATACAAATGGTTTGTGTATGCTGGGAATGGGCGGGGGGAGCATGCATTGTTTTTTCTGGATGACAGAAGAACACAAAATGTCCTCTTTACTCATATCAGGTACAGGACCCCCCCCCCCCCCCCCCGCGCGCGATGATCCACTCGCGGGGTCCTGCTCTCCCGGAATTGATGAGGCTGTCTCGTGTACTGCAGCAGTCACATCCTCAGCCACCGTTGCCAGGCGACCTGGAGCCTTCCGTCATCCGGCCATTGCCTGTAACAGCAACCCACGTCATACATGTCAATATGGGAGTACACTGCAATGTGTGGTCGTTATTTTCTAAATAATAGTGCTCTGGAAAGCCAAAAGACTGTAACTGCTTACTTTAAAAGTGAACAGTTACAGTCTTTTTGACTTTACGGGCAGATTTGTTTTCAGGTCGTAATCTTAATATAGGATACCTGTGTCATGGTTTGCCTAGCGGCTCTGATGGGTTATGTTGCAAATTTTGCAAACTAAAATGAATGTAGATAACAAATTTGACACAAGGGAATAGAACCGTTAATTTAAATTTCGACACAAGGGAATATAACCCTCAATTTAAATAACAACCGAATAACAAAATTGATTAGATACTGCCTACTTGTAAAATATAAAGCACTGTCGTTTGCAAGACAGATTTGTTTTGTTTTTGTTCTGATACTTGCGCATTATAGGGGTTAGTGGACTATGTTGCAAATTTTGCTAAATAAAATGAACTTGAATAGAATATCTCGGCTTAAGGAAGGTATACAACCCCCTAATTAAACCCTTTCAATCCTGAATTTTCCATTGTCATCTTCATCCACTACAAGCCGCGAATTGCTGCCGCAATTCTCGACTCGTAGTGAATGAAGATGACTTGATGTAGGGGACAAATTAATGAAAATTTCCATGTATTGATAAACCAGTTTCATGAAAATTTGTATTCTAAAACCCTTGGTTGTAGTAAGCTTAAGTATGTTTTCAGGGTTGCGAAATGATGCTTTAATGCATCGTGAGGGCTTAAAGGGTTAAATAACAACTGAATGACAGCGTTGATTAGCCGATCTAGTCATGTCACAGACTGACCCGCTGATTTGTTGGGGGTCCAAAATTTCAAACAATAGTAAGATATATACGAGTTATTTACCAATTAAATCCCTGAACTGTTCTTATCGACATAATAATCTGCCGTCTAAAGTTGATCCCCGCACTGGGGTAATTAAAGCCCTAAGTACACGTGCTTAGTTAAGGTATGGATTCATGCTTCATACCGTGTGTCCAGCTGAAAAAAGAACAGAATGGGAAACTGTTTCGCCCCCAGTATTGAATTGTAATCCGAGTTTAAATAACAGCAAAAGGAAGGAACTTTTTACTTTGCGAGTAATCAGCTACTTTCTTTTGGTTTAGTAGTGAAGACAGATAGACAAACAGAGATACATTTTATAATATAAATAAAAGTCCTCACAGACTTATTTGTCATAGATATATATGTGCGTTCGTCCGCTCTTTCGTTAAAAAATAATTAATTCCTTCATTAATCAATTAACTAGTTGGTTAATTAATTTAATTACGTTAATTAATTAATTAATTAATTAATTAATTAATTAATTAATTAATTAATTAATTAATTAATTAATTAATTAATTAATTAATTAATTAATTAATTAATTAATTAATTAATTAATTAATTAATTATTTAATTAATTAATTAATTAATTAATTGATTAATTAATTAATTAATTCATTCATTCATTCATTCATTCATTCATTCATTCATTCATTCATTCATTCATTCATTCATTCATTCATTCATTATTTAATTAATT